>MDKI01057725.1:0-62507 GCA_005239505.1 Nicotiana paniculata | reverse complement strand
AAGCATAGTGACCTAAAGTAGAAATGGTCTTGTAACAGCAGTCTAACTATAATATTGTATGCACTCCATAAGAAAGTGGAACCTATCGTAGCTAATGAACGGAAGAAGAAAAAAAAATCAATCAGAATTTGATAATTGAGATCATATGAGTTACAGGGAACTCCCGTATTCATGGGCACTAAGATAGGCCAAGCATCCGTGCAGCAAGTGGCAGAATGACCAGGAAAAGTAATTGTTTACATTTAAAGACAACTGAGAAGGCGTGAAAGGAAATCTATGGTGCTAACATGATGAAAGGAAGGTTACGAGTAACATAAGTAGATGTGCGTAGGTCGCAAGCTAAAGTATGGTAAAGCAACAAGGTTTTAGCTAGGCATGAGTAAGGATAAGAAAAGGTGTGTGAGAAGGTGACGAGAATAGGTAATTCCTCGGGATTGTGTGTGAGAAGGTGACGAGAATAGGTAATTCCTCGGGATTAAACCCATCACAACAAGAGAGCTGATGGTTTCCATACAGTTATAAAAAGCTCAGTATATCATGAGTGAACTCAAAGGAGTTTAAAACTAGGAGCACTTAGAAGAGATAGAATGCTATCATGGTAGTAAAGTAAGGGTGTAATTGTGATAAATGATAAGAGGATGACGTTTAGACCTTTGATTGAGTAATGATTTAGAGAACAGGTATTTCATGAACTGCACGTGATTAGAATACCCCCATAATATGAATCACATTGGGTTGCTATGAAATACAGTTATTGCATTATAGTATTGTCCCTAAAGGGATTAGGAAAATCACTTCAGATGTTCCCCGATGAGACGTGAGCCCTAGTGACGATATATTACATAACAGATTTTAAATTATCAGTTGTAGATTATAGATCAATATGAAGGTGAATCAACAATGAAGGGATGAAAGTAACAAAGTATGAGATGAGATTATGCTGTCATTATTAAGATAGACGGTAATAAGGAAACAGTAAATGGCTTAGATTTATACATATAGGATAAGCGGTGAGAGAAAAACCTGGAGTTGGGTGGCAAGTCTCCATAACAATAAACCAAAGTAAGAGTTATAGTATAGTATGACCTGCCTAGTGGTGGTAAAGCCATAAGCATAGATAACTGAGGCTATGAAACAAGATATAGCAATAGTCGTAAGTTCAACAAAATACCAAACAAAGAACTTTAGTACACCTATAGATGCCCAGAGGGACAACTTGTCATAGTACGATATATCTTCACCAAGTTAATCATAAAGATAGGTTTAAAGCTAACAAGAAATAAAAAAGGAGATAAGAGTCGCATTGGCGCACATTCAAGGTTAGAATTGTCTAGGCTGCATGAAAGAGTGTAGAAATAGTTAAGACATTGAAAGGAGTTCGACCACAAGTCGTGGTGTAAGAAAGAGGCCTAAAGTGGGGAATGCTCAAGCCTTTGGATTTATTCACCGAACAACTCCCTAGATGGCAAAGACAATATTAAATTATTCGTAAGAGTTATTGCTTAAGATATGGAAAAGTGCATTAGTCAACATTCGACGAAGAATGTTCCAAAGTGACATCGGTGTTACACCCCATGTTTTCGTACGTGAGAGTACATCGTAAGTCAATTGATGTAAGCTCATAAATAAGATTATATTTGATGGAATATAAAGTAAGGTAATCATGTTACATTGGAGGTTACAAATATTTAAGATCATGAATAACGAGTACCAAGAGGTTTGGAAAGCTTAGAAGCTAAACCAATTGAAGAAAATAAGTTTCGTCGAAAGTCGACAAGTTTGGAATGTTATAACATGTACTTTAGGGTGAGACTATGGTTCATTACATGATAAGGAGGTTATTCTATGAGTTAATTTTTATCGTATGATAGTTGTGTTCTACATTTTGAAGTCAAGCAAGTTGTGGAACAAAAGTCGGCAAAGGTCTTCACAAGTTACACTCATAATGTGCTTAAAATTAGGTCAAATGTAACTGAGATTTTCTCCCAATATACTTTGAATTATTGGATTATATACCAACCAAATTTAATATCTATGAGTCTAGTTTCCAATTCATTAAACTTTTCATCGATACGACATAGGAGTAGAGAGATATTTGCAGTTTCGCAAGACTGCGCAGACATCATAAGTGACAAGTAGGTGGATCACTAGAGCTTTTTGAGAAATACATTTCATATGCTATATGAGGTCTTATTTAGACATATAATATACCACATTTAAGTTCTTGGTATGTAGTTTCCAATGCTCTTAACCGTTCGTTCATACGACATCAGGATAAAAAGATATAAGCGTTGGAAGATGGACCAATCCTAGGGTGCCAAGCTAGCACCTCTTTGACTTTTTCAAACTTGAT
The DNA here is from genome assembly GCA_005239505.1 of Nicotiana paniculata. NCBI lineage: Eukaryota > Viridiplantae > Streptophyta > Magnoliopsida > Solanales > Solanaceae > Nicotiana > Nicotiana paniculata. The sequence goes on along the minus strand of MDKI01057725.1, from coordinate 60,154 downwards.
ATATATAAACCTTGGGTCAGATTTCTCTTGACTATTCAGCATAAAACGACCAGAGAACACCCATAAACATAACCTCAAGATATATTCTAGGGTTTCAAAGAAGATTATCATTCCGGGCAAGAAATCGGGAAGCAATAACATCAAAACGATCCCTACGACGTAAGTGTCATTATACCGCCTCTCCTTTTTCTTTGTAGTTAGAGTTTTGGAAGGTAATACATAGTTAATAAACGTATAATATCTATATTTATGTGTTTAAATATCAAGGAAGGTTGATAAATATGTTTCCTAATAGTTAGAACTCACGGGATGGTGATCGGAAGTCGTGAGTTCGAGTTATTTGACTTGTAGTGGACTGTTTTGTGTTGTTGTTGGGATGCGTGTTTTACTACTGTTTTGTGGAGTTTTGAAGGAGTAAGAGTGTGTAGAAACACCATATATATGTAGGGCTGTGATCTGGTCTTTCGTTGTAACATTTCCGGGTCGTTTGACACGACTACGGTGGTCGTCTTATGTGTGAAGTGATTAGGTTGTGAGTTGACTGTTTTGGGAGGCTCAATATTATTATTATTGATGTTGTTTGGGCTGTTTGGTGATTTTTTTGAATTGTGTGAATTCATATAAATAGGGGAGGTGCTGTCCGTTTTATCGTAAAATAGGTTGTGGTCGATACATAATAGTTATGACGTGTAAACGATAATGATAGTGTCATTTCTCTTATTGTAGATTAAGGAGTTGTGAAATTTGCGTAGATTGAGGTTGGGGAAGTATATACAAGGTATGTGAGGCTATCCCTTTCCTTCTTTTGCACGACTCTGATTGTACATAATGCAATGAACAAGCTTCCAATGATACTCTACTCTTAGAAGCTAGCAGTACTTACATTGTTTCCCTTCTTATGGAACAATTGATGCTAAGATTGCTTCTCTTATTCTTATGTTATCAATGTTGTTGGTACATCCTGATTCTTATAAGATTCTCGATGAAAAGTTAGCCCTAATGATGTGTACGGAGAATATCTACGTCGCTCCGAAATGTTCAGAACATGATTCCAATGAGTCCTGCATGTATTATATATATGTATCTATTTTATTCTACCGAGCCACGCTAACGTTGGCCGGGTATGGAACCTATTGTGCAACCACTGATCAGTTGGGTTTACCGAGTCCTCTTTGAGGCCGGGTATGATATGATGATGATGATACCCACAGAGGCGAATGTTCTATGATGACGATGATGCCCATAGAGGAGGATGTTTAAAAAGATTGTGTGTATATATGTATCATGCATTTCATGTGAATGTCTCTTAGAAGAACTCAGATGCTACAGGTTGTATCTCCTACATCTCCCTTTACATTACTGTTCTTATTTATGCTTTCCTGCCTAACTCAGTACTTTATTCGTACCGACGTCCTTTTATTTGTGGACGCTGCATGTCGTGCTGCATGTCCTGATAGACAGGTAGACAAAGCCCCCCCACCACAATAGGCTTTCCAGTTCAGCGGTTATAGGCGAGATCCCTTCTCCGGACTTGCCGTGGTCTTGGTATGCATTTTTGTTATAGATATTATGGGTATGTCGGGGCCCTGTTCCGGCTATGTTGCATTACTTATGCTCCTTTAGAGGCTCATAGACAGGTGTCGACTCATGTATAGTTTGGTATGCCTTGTTGGCTAATTTTTGTTGTATAGTCTTTCATGGCAGCGTTGTAGCTCATACCTTTTATGTAGTTTCTTAGCAATCTTGTCATCCCATGTGATGTATGTTCATGATCCATATCTACCATTTATATTGATCTCGTTATCCCTTAAAGATAATAAGAAGGTTAGATAAAATGTACGTTGGGGCTCAGCAAGTATGGCCCGGGTGCTAGTCATGATCCTCCAGTTTGGGTTGTGACAGTCGGATCACCCCCAATTGTGTGCATGGTAAGATTAAGTGATTTGACATCTTTCGAACAATTCTTGGAATGTTTGAGGAAGAACGTATGTTTATGTGAGGGAGAATGTAACACCTTAGCTATTTTTTTTAGCATTTGCATTTCGTTCAACTGTTTGAAGTCTTCAGTAGCTTCATATTATGTATTATAAAACGCGTGTATCATCGATTTTTGTTTTCATGTATTTCAGGATTTATTTGAAGGAATGATACTCATCTAATAAGCTTCAAGTTGGAAGAGTTGATCAAGTTTGACTTTTGAGTATTTGACCTAAAAAGGAGTTTGATGGGTCTGTTAGGTTCTTATCGAGATTTTGGACTTGTGTGTATGAATGTTTTCATTTGGGTGCTTCTAGAAGGTTTCAACGCTATTTGGCGAAAGTTGGCAATTTGAAGGTTTGAAATGTTCATAAATTTTAATAAGAGTTGAATTTGATGATATCGGGTTCGGATTGTAGTTCCGGAAATTGGAATAGCTTTGTTATGTCATTTGGGAGTTGTGATAAAAATTTAAGTTCATTCTGAATTGATTTGATATGGTTTTGCACAAGTGTTAGAAGTTGAAAGTTCAAAAGTTCATTAAGTTTATTTTGAAGTGCGGTTCGTGGTATTGATGTTGCTACAGTTATTGAGGCCTTGCGTAGGCCCATGTTATATTTTGGGATTTGTTGGTATGTTCAGACGAGGTTCCGAAGGGCTCACGTGTTTCATATTGATTTTACACCATTTATTTTAATGTTTTCACTGCTGGTTTCTGCTAGTTTCTGATGCCCCAATTGTTCTTCGCGATCACAAAGATATAGATGCGATCGCGTAGAGGAAATCTGGAGCCGGGCACTTTCCTCAATGGGGTCACGATTGGAATAAAAAATTCGTGTAGCTTTGTGTTGGTTACGTTACGTGTTCGCATATGAGTCATCGCGTTCGCATAAGCCGAGATAAGAGTTGGGAGCTGGTAATTTCTTATCCGCGTTCGCAGAGAGTTGGCATCTATGGGCATTGCTTTTGCATAAGGAGGATCACGAACCCGTAATGTATTTCTAGGGCAATGTAATTTTCTTTGTCTAGATTGCGATGGTATCTCCGCGATCACGATTCATAAATTCGTCCAGTGACTATAAGTATTCTATTTTTGGAGGTTTCAGAGATTTTAACATATTTTGAGCTTTGGAGTTCGGATCTGGGTGATTTTGGAGTTTATTTTCACTACATGGAATGGGGTAAGTGTTTTCTAATCGGTATTGATTTTATTCCGTGACTCCATCTTCATTTTTGGCATTTGATTGATGATTTGAAAAGAGAAATTGTGTTTTCTTTATAAACTTTCCTAAAGTGATTTTTTGAGTTTTGAACACCGATTGGAAGTCAAATTTATGTGAAACTAGATAAGAGTAAAGGAGGCAGAGGTCCATGATCATAAGAGTGTCATCGGGTTCACGTGGAGTAAATTTGAGGGGTAATCTGAGTTGTTCTATGCGAACGCGAAGATTCTTCCGCATTTGTGAAGAAGTTTTCACCTGGGCAGACTATACATTTCAAAAATGAGAATTTGTGATCGCTTAGGTGTAGTTAGACTGTGAGTAGAGAACGCGTGGACTATGCTGCATTCGTGAAGAGAAGATGAAATTTTGAGGGATTTTGTAACGACCCGACCAGTCGTTCCGAGAGTTTAGCCCTATTTTTTTCATGTCTGCTTCATAATTGTTTGGTTCAGCTCTTGTGTTGCGTTGGGTTGATTGATTCGGGTTCGGGTTGGTTCTAGTGATAAATGAGACACTTAGTCTCTTTGATTGGTGATTTAGTTGGAAAAGTCAACTTGAAGTTGACTTGTAGGTAAATGATCTTGGAATGGGGGTTTTGTTGGTCAAATAGATTCATTAGGTTATTTGGGACTTAGCAGTGTGTTCAGAATGTCATTCGGAGGTCCGGAGTAAAATTAGGCTTGAATTGGCAAAATTGAATTTTCAGCGATTTCTGGTCGGTAATGGAAAATTAGCTATCAGGTTCGGAATAGTATTCCGAAAGTTGGAACATGTCCGTAGTGTCATTTGGGGTGTGTGTGCAAATTTTCAGGTCATTTGGACGTGGTTTGGGTGGTTTTGGCATCATTGGCGATTTCAGAAGTTTAGAAATCCTTAGGCTTGAACTTGGATTCGATTTAGTGTTTTGATGTTATTTTGAGCATTCCGAGGGTTCGACTAGGTTGGTATATTGATATAGGTGCTTAATGGAAAAAAGGGCTATGTTAGTTATGGTATATGACAAGTGAATGGGTTGAGAAGAAATTGCGCTTGAATTGTGAGTGTAGTGTATTAAAGTGCTTAAGAGGGTTAGTCACTATTTCTAAATGTATCCTACCCATCCCTTTGCCTACATTACAACCTTAAAGTCCTAATTTATCATAGATTTTGCTAGCTTAGATTAGTAGAGACGTACACTACGGGCAAGCTTATGGTACGACCACATGATACACATGAATTCTTTGTGAGAGTGAGTGAATGTTGTTCAATTGTGTGATGTCATTAATTTATGTTCAATGACGTATTTGGATGTGTGGACTACTTTGATATTCACTCTTTTGCTTGTGGTAAGGGCACTTGATCTCATGACGGATTTAGTGGTGTTGTACACTTTCTTGTGTTGGGTGAGTGGGTAAGTTGAAGATGCTTAGTGGTAACAAGTCGTCTCTTGAGGTAAGGTGGTTGTGGAGAAGTTTCTTGACTTGATTGAGTTGGTTGAATAACATTGAGTATACTTGGGCTATTTTAAAATGGGAAGAATGTGAAATGTTTGTGTTCATGCTTTATTGCCGAATTCGATCATAGTCAAAAGGTAGGGTGTTTGATTGAATTAATTGTGAAGTCCTCTTTCATAGTCCTAAGTACGTTTTGGGGGTGTTAATATAGTTCCATTGCTCGAGGACGAGCAAGAGTCTAAGTGTAAGGTGTTGATAATCGGCTTAATGTATGCATATTTTGATATAAATCGCCTCACATTTTTCTCATGTCTTGATGATTTGAGATGTTTAATATGATTATTTGTGCAAATTTGTGGTTTTTATATGTGTAGGGATCATTCATATGCAATTTTATGGTATGACTAGCACAAGTGAGAAGGATTAGGAGGTGTGTCTTTCTACATTATTTGAACTTTTATTTGCTTTTTCTTGAAATTTTTTCTTTCTCTCTTTTTTTTCTTTTACACAGTCCATACATTGAAGTTCATAATCTAGTGACCTTTATCCACAATTTTAGTGCACCTTAAGGGCCCTTCCATGGTTCAACTCAAAAGCCCTTTCCCAATCTCTCACCTTACTTCTTTTAGCCACTAAGTGCCTTAGGAGGTAAAGGTTCAACAATCTCGAATTAAGTACAAACTAGGAGTACGACTTGTAATGTGGTTGCCAAAGAAACGGTCTATAGGCTCAAAGGGGCTAGCAACGGGAAAATTTTATTTGTCAGTGACAAGCACCTTTATGATCAAGCAAGAAACGCCTACGTCATCTCCTAGACTACAACTTAATGATTTCATGTTGATTAACACACGGGGCAAGTTCTAGACTACACAGGATAGCACAGAATATCAACAATCCTTACACACACATGGCACTTGACTCACTCAAGATGGTTCTGTGCGACTCTCAAGTCTCAAGTCAAGCAAGCATAGGAAGTTGAGAAATTTTAAGCAACAATGCACTAGGTGGCATACAAGTCAATCAACTGAGAAAAATGCGTCAAAGAGTAGGCTACTTAATTTTCTTGGGAAATAAAATTCAAATGATATATGCAGGAAGACATAACGCATGCCATAACTTAACTTGCCAACACAAAACATGACAATAGGTACCTCAGAGAAATCTCAATTTTCTCCCTTATCCAACTCATAAGAAAATAATAATAATAAAAAGAAAAACTAAACTAGAATACCCGGTTCGAGCTACACCCTTGGAAAAGAACCGATGTCAAAAGAAAAACCAAGGGATACCACCTAGCTACCTAAAACAAAACAAAATAAAATCTTTTGGTATTTTTAATTGGACTTTAATCCCTCAATAAAATTGTCGAACAAATCCATCGTCGGGAAAAGTCCAAACTTTTTCTAAGTATTTTTTTTATAATCTAGATAATAAGACTATGTTAATCTTAAATTAATCTAAAAGGTAATAAAGAAAAGAAAACAATAACCCTAACAAAAAAAGAAATTTTTTTTACACAATTACAATCCAAGGAGCATTCCCTCACCCCCACACTTAAGCAATGCATAGTACCCAATGCATATAAATTCAAAATAGAGTAAGGTGGAATGAATGAACTCCCTGCTAGTCGGAGGCTGCCTCCTCAAGATGCCCACCAACTGCGGCAATGGGCTCATCATCATCACCCAAGGGTCGGCTGCTTCCTCAAGATGCCCACCAACTTTGGCAATGGGCTCATCATCATCACCCAAGGGCACCAAAACCATTGGTCCCATAACATCATCATCATCATCCTCATTGTCCGATCGCTTGTGAGTGTTTTCATCCTCATACGGATGAATGGGACTGCCTGGTGTTATACTCAACATCTCCTTTGAAGAACTGGAGAGATCATTTTGCAAGTGCATGCGCTCCTCCTCTGACACCCCTAGTCTGCTGATGATAACATTGAGGGTGTTGTAAAGATACTTGTTGTAATTTTCGTCCCTCTCATTCCTAGAAGCTTGGGTGAACTTGGATGTGGACTCTCCCAGGGATGTGATGTCCAACAATGATATGGGTGCTTCCACTACCACATCATAGCCAGGGTATTCACGTACCCCACGAGATAGCATGTGTTCTGTCAAAATATTTCCAAAAAAGAACCTCTTGATCCTCCCTCCAAAATGGGTGCGGTCCATTTCTCCAAGCATGAGCTTACCCATATTTAAGCGTCGCCCGGTCATCAAAAAGTAGATCACACACACTCGAGCTCGAGTGCACTCACTATTATGCTCAACGAGAATTAATCTAGCTTGCACAAAGTTTTACCAGACCTTGGTCGTTTTGTTGAAGTCGAACCAGAGCATCTCAAGGTGCGCGTTTACCTTAGTCCGGGTCCATTTTTCATTAGAATCGATGCCACAAAGTCTGTGACGTACTGCCTGGAAACGTGGACTCTTAACAAACTTGCGTAGCCTCCGTGGATTTGGGCTATCAACTCCCAAGAAGCTACATAAGGCTTACCTATCCAAAGGAATTCCTTTCCTCGGAGCCATGACTTGTCAAACCCCTCATTCCAGTTGGCATATTATTCTCGTACCATGCTTATATTTGTAGGGCCCAGACATTCAAGGAGCTTATCCATCTTCTTTTCGATCAATCTAGCAAGCACATCGGGGAAATTCCATTCCAAGGCCTTCACATTTATCCCCATTTCAGTCACATATCTCCCATATGTCACAAAAGTGTCATGCCATTTGATGGCGTCATCCCGAACTAGTTCCACCTGAGGCCGTGGTGGCCTCGTTGACTCGCTAGCAACTTGCTTTCCCTTGGCTTGTCGGGAAGAATTCTCTCCTTGCGTGCGTTTCTTTGGAGAGGGGCAGTAGAGGAGGACATTCCCACCCCTTTTCTTTTAATGGTGCGTCACGAGCCATAGCAACCTACACACGATAAACACAAAGATGAGAATGAATCAAGAAATTTCGCCTAAGGTAATCGTGAGAGGCAAGATGACCCACATTTAAAATCGAAGGCTATGTATAATCGAATCATGATATTGATCCAACGTGCACCAATGTGTCATCACAAGGCTATAGGTACTCAGACTTCCCTATGCCATACAATTCAATTAATATAACATGGTCGTAACTTAACTATGGTGCAAGCATAACAAAGCTAAAGTCTACATTACGACACTAATTTAGTACATTAACTATGACTTACAAGAGATTACAACAAGATACAATACCCCCCAAACACCCCTCACTTCGCCCAGCCTCATATACAACTATACTCCGCTACTTAGACTTCACCAGTGTTCAAATTTACCCTCTTAAGCATTTTAGCAAACACCTTGTGCGCATCAATTTTTTCTCTTTGATTTTAACAATGGTGGAATAAGGTGACCCTCCCAAATTTACATGCAGTAGAGGGAATTATAGTTTACTACTTCAAACATACATTCACAACCAAATTTTTACACCAATTTCGTGTATAATCAAATCACCCACAATAACATCAAAGTATGTTTAAGAACCCAGGGGATTTGTGGATTGGGGGAGAAAGAAGACTACAAATAAACTAAAATAATTTCAAAATACAAGAAAGAAGATAACAGGAGAAAGATACCTTTGATTCTTGAGATTAAAGTGAGCAAGAAAAATTTTGATGGCTTGAGAGAGGATAGAGAACACGACAGAAAAAGAATGATAGAAAGGAAGGAGAATTTTCGGCAGTGGGCGTGAAGTCTAAAGGGGGGGGGGGGTAAGGGTTGGGGTTTTAGTCTGATTTAGGTGGGGATTGGGTTTTGGGTAATTGGGTATGGGTTAGGTTGTGTGTGTATATGGTTAATTGCATTGGGTTATATGGGTTTGATATTTTATATAATGAAAGAAAACGAAATAAAAATAAAAATAAAAACTCATACCCGACCTGCCAGCCCAGCGCCCTACACTGGGGTTGGCATTGAATTTCTTGAAGCTGCTGGAAAGTGCACCCCAGCCAGCGTGGGGCGCTGGGCTGAGCGTTCATTTCGCTGAAATTTTTTTATCTTTTTTTTGATAAAAGCATGACTACCCGAACACTCAATACATACATTACATACACCCCACACCATTCCCACCTAAGATTTTTACAACTACAAAGAAAACAAAAAATTAGTCTACTCTAACTAACCGAAAAACAAAAAAACTAAGCTATGAAAGAAATAAAAATTGGGTTGCCTCCCAACAAGCGTCTAATTTAACGTCGCGGCATGACTCAACACATTTTGAAGCATCGTCCAAGTCCACCGAGGTCTTGTGACGTGAAATGTTACCACCCTAATAATGTTTTATTATTTGGCCATTTACTAAGAATGTACCACTTGAACTCGTATCACGCATCCACCGCTACATGAGGCCTCACACTTACTACAACAAAAGCACCTACCCAGCGATACTTAAGCTTTCCAGGAAAAAGCTTCAACCTCAAATTGAACAAGAGAACTTCCTGACCTGGCTCAAACTCTTGGTGTTGGATGTGATTCTCATGCCACCTCTTCGTCTTCTCTTTATATAATTTGGCATTTTCATATGCGTGCAATAGAAACTCATCAAGCTCGTTGAGTTGCATCAACCTCTTCTCACCAACTGAGTCCATATCCATATTTAGCTTTTTGATCGTCCAATAAGCTTTGTGTTCAAGCTTGACGGGCAAGTGGCAAGCTTTCCCATAAACCAATTTTTACGGAGAAGTACCTATGGGAGTCTTGTATGCAGTTCGATATGCCCATAATGCGTCATCCAACTTCCCCGCCCAGTCCTTTCTATTCCCACTTACGGTTTTCTCCAAAATCTGCTTTACCTCTCTGTTTGAAACTTCCACTTGACCACTCGTTTTGGGATGATAGGCAGTGGAAACCTTGTGCTTAACTCCATACTTTGCAAGAACATTATTTAGCAATTTGTTGCTGAAGTGAGTCCCTTCGCTTATCAACACTCTTGGAGTCCCAAAATGTGTGAAGATGTGCTTCTTTACAAAGTTTACCACTACCTTTACGTCATTAGTACGAAGAGAAATGGCCTCCACCCACTTAGAAACATAGTCGACCGCCACCAAGATGTACTTGTGACCATTAGAATATATGAACAGTCCCATGAAATCAATTCCCCAAACATCAAAAAGCTATACTGCCAGAATATTTTGCAAAGGCATCTCGTGCTTCTTCGTGATTGTTCCGGTTCTTTGGCATGTATCACACTTTTTAATGAAGGCATGTCATCCTTAAACAATTTTGGCCAGTAGAAACCAGATTGTATCACTTTTTGTGCAGTTCTATCCTCACCGTGATGACCTCCGTATGGAGAAGTATGACAGTCATGCAATATTGCATTCCTCTCTTCCTCAGGAACACACCTTCGCACCAACTGATCTGCGCATTGCCTATATAGCAATGGCTCATCCCACATGTAGAGCCTCACATCATGTAGGAATCTTCTTCTATTGTCAAGTGTCAATTCTGGTAGTGTCACCCCACTTGCAATAAAGTTCACATAATCTGCATACCATGGGGCTTCACCTGAGTTGACCGCTAATAACTGCTCATCAGGAAATTTTTCTTTGATTGACCCTCCTTCAGATACATGGCTCCGATTTTCTAATCTGGAAAAGTGATCATCCATTTTATTCTCTATCCATTTTCGATCTCGGATCTCTAAGTCAAATTCTTGCAAGAGGAGGACCCAACGAATCAGCCTCGACTTGGCATCTTTCTTTTCAAACAAGTAACTGATAGCTGAATGATCTATGTAGATGATGACTTTGGTTCCCACTAGATAGGATTTGAACTTTTCAAACGCCCACACCACTGCAAGCAACTATTATTCAGTAACTGTATAATTCATCTGAGCTGGATTCATAGTTTTGCTCGCATAATAAATGGAGTGAAAGATTTTATCCCTCTTTTGCCCCAAAACAGCTCCGATCGCTATATTACTTGCATCGTACATCAACTCAAATGGCTGCACCCAATCTGGGGCGATGATAATTGGTGCGGTCACCAACCTTCCCTTCAACTCCTAAAATGCTTTCAGACATGCATCATCAAACTTGAAGGTGACATATTTCTCAAGAAGCCCGCACAAAGGAGAAGAAGTGGCCAGCTAACCTATCAAGGAAATAGTAGTATTCCTGGCCAGCTAACCTATCAAGAATTTGGTCAATAAGGGGAGGGAAAAGTGGGCCTTTCGGGTGGATTTGTTCATTTTTTTATAATCTATGCAAATTCTCCACATAGTGACAGTTCTTGTAGGAATTAAGTCATTATTTTCATTAACCACTACAGTCATCCCCTATTTCTTAGGCACACATTGAACCGGGGCTTACCCATTTGCTATCAGAGATTGGAAATACAATACCTACATCAAGCCACTTAATCACTTCTTTTATTACCACCTCTTTCATGATTGGATTTAGGCAGCGGCGTTGCTCCACACTTAGCTTGTGTCCGTCCTCCATGAGGATTTTATGCATGCAAAAAAGCTGGACTAATGCCTTTAATGTCAGACATCGTCCACCCAATTGCTTGCTTGTGCTCACGTAGCACTCTTAACAGTATTTTTTCCAGCAATTTAGACAGGTCAGAAGAAACAATAACAATTAAAGTTTCAGAACTACCCATATAAGAATATTGAAGGTGAGAGGGTAGTGGTTTAAGCTCCAATTTGAGATTCTTCAACTGACGGCTTTGGAGGAGGCCCACTTGGCCTATTCGGGGACTGAAACGGGTGTATTCCCTGCATGTAAGCACATGATGCATCTAGGATATGCATCATCTCCTCAACCTCATCATCATATCCAAGCTATCGAAAAACACGAGTGCTTTTTCTAGAGAATCGTGTAGATATACACTCATGTCAAGAAGTTGCTCATCCACCTCCACAACTATCATAGAGAGCTCCTCATAGTGGTAGGGATGTTGGATTGCTTTGTAGATATTAAAAACTATCTCCTCGTTGTCCACCATCATAATCATTTTTCCTTCTCTCACTTTAATAATTGAATCACCAGTAGCCATGAGAGATCGTCTCAATATGATTGGAACTTGTTCATCAGCCTCAAAATATAGAATAATGAAGTCAGCTGGGAAGATAAATTTCCCAATTTGCAGCAGCACATCTTCAATCACTCCTTCAGGGTAGGTTATGGACCTATAAACTAATTGCAACATCACAGTGGTTGGTCTTGGAGCTCCCAGACCAGATTTCTTAAACAAGGACAAGGGTATTAGATTTATGCTCGCCCCCAAATCACAAAGATCATGACCCACATAATTATTAGCAATTTTCACAGGGATGGTGAAGCTGCCAGGATCCTTAAGCTTTTGAGGAAGCTTGTTTTGGACCCTTGAAGTGCACTCATTAGTATGTGCAATTGTCTCGAACTCAGTCAATTTCCTCTTGTGAGACACTATATCTTTTATGTACTTAGGATACATAGGAATTTCACAAAGTATATCCACCAATGGAATATTTAATTGAACCTGGCTCAACATATTGAGAAATTTGTTGAACATGCGATCATCATTCTTTTTCTCCAATCTCTGTGGGAAAGGTGGTGGTGGCCTTGCAACCTCCACTGGCTCTGAACCTGCATCATTATTCTTTGACTCATGTATTGCCTTAGGGATCTTCTCCTCCTCAGATATAAGCTTGTCCTTTCTCAACTTTGGCACTTCCTTTAGTTCCTCCCCGTTCCTTAGTGTAACTACATTAACTTGAGGGTTCTTCTCTATATGACTGGGAAGGGTGCCTGCAGATCTAGTATTTTGATTTGCTGCTAACTGTCCCATTTTCCTCTCAAGATTTCTAAAATTGGTCCTGAGATGTTGATTGTCAAGCAACAACTTCTTTAGCAAGTCATTCGTACTTTGTTCTGTTTGTTGGGGTGGCTTCTGAGGCTGATTGAAATTTCCTTGGGGCCTAAACTGATTCTAATTCTGTTGATTTTCGCCTCATGAGAAGTTAGGGTGATTCCTCCAATTTGGATTGTAAGTGTTCCCATATCTTGCACGTTGATTCATAGGACCTGTTCTCTGTTGCCCCACATAGTATATAGATTCAGGATTCGTGGGGCACATGTCACTCATATGACTGTCACCACATAGTTCGCAACAAGTAGACATATGTTGTACATGTTGCATCTGTTGTTTTTGTTGCATTGTCATTCTATTCATCTAATTTGCAAATTTTTCAATATCCGCTCTCATGGCTGAGAAGTCATCAAGCTTAATCACCCCGAATGCCTTTTGTTTAATTCCTCTTCTTGCATCCCCATATCCTTGCCAATTATGATAATTAGTAGTGAAGTTATTTAGAAAGAGTTGAATTTCACTGTACGGCGTAGCCATGAAACTACCCCTACAAGCTGAATCAAGATTCATCTTTGATGCCTCGTCTAGGCCATCAACAAAAGTGTGACCCAATACATCATCAGTTTGACAACGATGCGGGCAATCTTTGAGTAGCTTCTTGTATCTTTCCCAAGCTTGACGAAGTGTCTCGCCATCCCTTTGTTGGAACCCAAGAATTTTTATCCTCAGGGATTTTGTCTTCTTAGTAGGGAAAAACTTGATTAAGAATTTCCTTGCTAAATCATCCCAAGTGCGGATTGAGTTCGCGGGCCCCTTTTGTAACCATTCCTTAGCTCCCCCTAACAACGAAAACTAAAACAGTGTCAGCCTTACATAGTCCTTGGAAACGTTCGGATAATTGTAAGTGTCCATAATTTCCAAGAAGTTCTGAATGTGCCTTTGTGGGTCTTCATGAAATAGGCCCACATATTGCCCTGTGGACTGAATCAGCTGTACCATGTACTGTTTGAGTTCAAAATGCCCCATGATATCAGGCTTCACAATAGCCTGAGTCATATTATCAAGGTTGGGCCTTGCAGCTTCTATCAGTGGACGCTCTTCATTACATGCCATCACTATTGGTTGTGGTTGAACTACGTTGTCCAACTCTCTTTCTATTCTCATTCTAGCTTCGACTTCCTTCCTCATTCTATGAAGTGTTCGTTCAATTTTTGGATCTTAAGGAAGAAGGTTGTTTGTGCTTCTACTACATTAACACAAACAAGGAAAACTGAAAATTAAAACTTGAACAAATAACTAACAAAAGCTTAACTCAGTCAAGTAGATAATTTCTAAGTCCTTGGCAACGGCGCCAAAAACTTGTTATGACCAAACACACTCACACAAGTATACGTGGTCGTCATGTAATAGAGTAGTGAGTAGAGTATCGTTCCCACGAAGACTTATGATTAACTTTTAACTGGTTTAAACTCAAATAACTTATCGATTCAAGAGATTTCTCACAAAATAGATAATTTACTAATTTACTACCTAAAAACTATCAAGTAATGAAATAACTAGAAATCAACCACAACACTTAAACACTTTTGGATAACAATCAATAGGAGATAATATTCTAGGGTCACGGGTTAGTTAACAATCGTGTTGCATTCTTGGCTTAAAATGACTAATTGATTTATCTGGATTGTGGATTGACAGGGTTGATATTATTCATAAGAATCTGTCGAGTTCTTACTCGCCTATTCAAATTAACTTAATGCCTATATTCTATGGAATTAAAATTAACAAGAATGCATTTACACTTCCTGTATTTCAACTAAGCAACGCAATTAGGTATATGTCTATCCTAATTGTGTATTTTTCCTTGATGCACGGTTCAAGAACCTGCTCTATTTAATTCTATATGCAATCTAGAATTCCCACTTTCGAGTTCAACTCTAGATTCGTAGATGGTATTCCACTGTTAGCTACTCAGAAAAATAATTAAAAATAGAATTAAATAAATAACCCAATATGATAAAATCAACTTCGTCAAATTAAACTTTAAACATCAACATTCATGTATACCCGTGGCCCTAGAACAATAAGGATCTTAGCCACTCATGTTCATACAATCATCAAAATTATTGTTTTCAAACATAAAAGTGATGAATACAATAGGAATAATGGAAGAATTTCTCAAATCCGTGCTCCCAAGTGTTTCGTACTTTTGTTCTCCTCTAAAAATCATGCCCCCTTCAAAATAGGTTTATGTTGGCTTTTATATGAGTTGAGGGGCGTCTAAGGGTTGAAATAACTGAGTCCCAATCGAAAAAGGCACTTTCCCATCTCGAACGTCCAAGGCAGAGTGGGGCGCTGGCCATGGTGCTCAAAATTTTCAGCTACTGTAAACTACACCACAGTCAGCGTCGCACGCTGGCTGTAAGCCCTAAAATTTCACTTTTTTCTTTTTGTCGCCCTTTGGTCCCAAATTGCATTTGAATGATCCCTGCACATACAAATACCACAAATTAGTACAAACAATCATATTGAACATCTCAAATCGTCAAGACATGAGCAAAGTATGAGGCGATTTATATCTAAATATGTATACATTTAGTCGATTATCAAGTAGGTCATCACGGTAATGGATTTGATCCATTCTTTGGGTACTTGTGATGTGGTGAGTCTCTGTAAGTGTTTGTAGAAATACTCTTGGGTTTGGTGACTTGCGTGACTGTCATGACCCAAATTGGAGGATCATGACTTGCACCCGGACCATACTTTCCGAGCACCAACATACATTTTATCTAACTTTCCTTAATATCTTTAAGGTCCGATGAGATCAATATAACTGGTAGATATGGATCATGAACAATTAACAGTGAAAGATAATGGCATGAACATACATAACATGGGCTAACAAGACTGCCAAGAAACTACATTAAAGGTACGAGCTATCACACTGCCATGAAATACTATACAACAAAAATCAGCCGACAAGGCATACCAACTATACATGAATCGACACCTGTCTATGAGCCTATAAGGGAGCATAAGTGCTGAAACATTGTCGGAATAGGGCCCTGACATACCCAAAATATTTATAACAAAAATGCATACCAAGACCATGGCAAGTCCAGAGAAGGGATCTCGCCAATAATCGCTGAACTGGGAAGCCTACTGTGGTGGATGAGCTGCGTCTACCTGTCTATCAGGACCTATAGCACGTCATGCAGCATCCACAAATAAAAAGGACATCAGTAGAAATAAAGTACTGAGTATGTAAGGTAGGAAATCATAAGTAAGAATAGTAATGTAAACAGGGATAGAGAATATACAACCTCTAGCATCTGGGTACCTTTTGAGGGCTACTGACATGAAATGCATGATACATACATATATATACATAAAATTTTAAAACATATGCCTCTGTGGGCAACATCATCATCATATCATACCCGACTGTAATAGGCTCGGTATAACGTACCCGGACATATGGAGCTCGATAAAACCCAACTGATATGAGGATGCATAATAGGTTCCGTACCCGGCCGACTATTGCACGACTCGGTAGAGTAAAACAGATACATATATGTATGTATGTATGTATGTGTATATATATATATATATATATATATATATATATATATATATATATATATAATATATATATTTATTTATTTCATGTAGGACTCATTGGAATTATATTCTAAACCTTTTGGAGTGACGTAAGGTCGATATTCTCCGTACACGTTATTAGGACTAACTCTTCATCAAGAATCTTATAAGAATCAGGAAGTACCAACAACATTGAAAACATAAGAATAAGAGAATAAACCTCAACATCATTTGTTCCATAAGAAGGGAAACAATGTAAGTACTACTAGCTTCTAAGAGTAGAGTATCTTTAGAAGCTCGTTCATTGCATTATGTACAATCAGAGTCGTGCAAAAGAAGGAAAGGGTTAGACTCACGTACCTTGTATATATATTTCCCAATCTCAAGCTATGCAAGTGTAACGACTCCTTAGTCTACAATTAGAGAAATCACACTATCGTTATCGTTTAAGTGTCGTAACAATTTTGCATCGACCACAACCTATTTTACGATAAAACGGACAATACCTCCCCTATATATATGACTTCACAAAATTCAAAACAATCACAAAAATCCGCAATCACATTAATACGAATCATATTGAGCCTCCCAAAACAGTCCACCAACCAACAACAATACTACCAAGCCGTTCGCTATATATTTCACAAGTTCTAGCTTGAATGACTCAGCTAAAACTTGAAAAATCTTAAATACATGTAGAGTAAGAGGTTCCTTACCTTTAAACAGAAATAACAACTCCAATTTGACCTTAATTTTCCTCGAAATATGTGACGACCCAAAGGGTCATCACCTATTTTATTACCTATTCCGTACTTCCGAGGCCTTGAAAACCTCATTTGTAGTTGCCTCAATTTGCGTGTACAGTCCGGGTGCGTAGCTGGACAACTTAAATATGAAATTCTGTGAAAAATGCTAAGCCTTGATATTAAAGGAATAAATTTGACTAGGTCAACATTTTGGGTATACAGACCCGGACCCGTGATTTGACAGTCCTGGAGGGTCCGTAGGAAAATATGGGATATGGGCGTATGCCCGGAATCGAATTCCAAGGTCCCAAGCCCGAGAAATGAATTTTTGAGTAAAATTGTTTTCTAAAACTATTTAAGGAATTTGAAAATGAAATCTGATTAAAAAGTGATGGTATCGTAAAGACCCGTAAAATTTTCTCGTTTTAAAATAGTGCCCGAATGAGTCCCCGAGCTATTTTTATTGTGGAGATTTTTAATACGGACCTAAACTGAGTAAAAAGTACCTCGAGACTTAAAGAACGTAATTTTCCAGAAAGTAGGTGTTATGCGACGCACTATGCGATCGCACAACGTGTATGCAGACCACATAATGGTCGCATACCTAGGCAGAATGCTGCCCCATTTGAAGTCAACTATGCGGTCCAGTATGCGATCGCATAACGTGTATGCGGATCGCCCAATTGGTTGCATACCGGGGCAGTGTGTTCTGGATTTTTTGCCCATCTTGAGGGCCATTGTGCGGTCAGATCTGCAAACCGCATGTCAGGAATGCAATCGCATTCCTGATCGCATTCTTGTGTCGGGCCCTATTTTTTCTAATTTTTAAAATCCGACTCCAATTCATTAAAACACCCCTCCCCTTCATTTTAACCATTTCTGAACAAAATTAGAGAGAAGGAGAGAGGGTTCTTGAGAGAGAAAGCTTCATCTTTACCAATTGGATTTTCAAAGTCACTCATGCCTGGAAATTTTGAGTAGTCATCTTCTTCTTCATTCTAACAGGGATGAATCCCCAAACCCTTTTCATTAGTTTTTTGATTTTAAACAAAACGGGGACTCTCATGAATTGATTCTTGAAAATATAAGTTTATACCTCGCATGCATGATCGTTAATGTCCATAATCTAGTAAGAAGAAGCGGGTTAGGTAAATTTCACAAATAAGGGGTTGGCAATCTAAGGGGGGAGTCACATAATAGTTGATAAATGCTTAAAAAGAGTTCAAATTGTATGCATGGTTTCCAATTCTGAGTTGAATATGTTTAACTGTGAACTAGATTGACGGTACTAGTCGGTCCGGTGATTTGTAAGTAAAAGTTGAAAAGGAATTTCAACCCCAGGTATGTATGGAAAACTTTAACCTTCGTAGAATCCTCTTGTTGGGTTCTAGTATGTGGTATGTGTACCTTGTTTGGAAATATGTGAATTGACTGTTCAAACGTGTTAAGGCATGAGACTTTATTCTCTGATTCTTCCTGGTTGATTGTCATGCTACTGTGCTGTATGAAGTTGTAAAAGGTACTTGATGGGCAATGAACGAAAGATTGATAATGTGCTCAAATGCGGGAATGCGTAAAATAGTTGAAAGCAATACTTGGAAAGTAATGAAAAGAGTATTGTGAAACAATGTAACTGAATTGAGCGAATGTGGCAATATAGTGTTCATGAAATTTCTACTTGATAGATGTTATGGTGCCTTGGGCCCAAATAAATGAGTCGTTGATATGAATTTGTATTCCTTGAATTGGTGATTCTTGTGATGAAATTGTTTGTGATTGTGCTGTGAGTTAAAATTGTCAGGCGGGGTCAGGTTGCGCGCCGCAACACGAAGTAATAAGGATGATGGGTTGTGGTGATAACGGTGGCCGAGGTAATAAGGATGAAATGTGATCGTTATCACTGCTGAAAGTAAAAGCTATGAGCTCTTGAATATGATGATGTTGAAAGGGAAAAAGGAGAGATTGTGCATCTTGTTTGATTTTGGTTGTGTCATTCTACGTGCATTTATTAATTGGTTATATTGTTGCTCCTTAAGTGTGTATTGCTTGATTGTACTTGGGATAAAGTTTTTTGTACATACTAGTACTATTCCATAGTACTAACGTCCCTTTTTCTGGGGGCGCTACATATTTTATATGGATGTAGGTGGATCCATAGCAGGTTGCTCAGCTCGCCGTTAGTGGTGCCTTCTTTTCATCCCTCTCAGCTGTGATGGTGAGGCCCACTTCCTCTCGGGGCCATGTGTAGTTCATGCCTTCTCTTTTTTGAGTGTATTATGTATTGTAAGGTATAGTCGGGGACTTGTTTCCGACAAGTATTGTATAAGCTCCTAGTACTCTTAGAGGCTCCGTAAACACTATGTGGGTGTATATGTATATTTTGGGAAGTGATTGTATGTATTTGTAATCGTGTTCCGTATCAGAAAGTGGCGTATCTAATATGCATGAATTGGACTTAATGAGGTAATCACACACTTTTAAGCTTGTCTCACCGTTCCACATAAATAATGTATGTTATAAACACGGGGAAACACGTTGGGTGGGAAAGGAAAATCAGGTTCGCTTGACTGGGGTTCACCCGGTCGGATGCCGGTCGCGTCCCTCGATTTTGGGGCGTGACAGGTATCAGGCCCGTATTTTGGTTCCGGCGCCCGGTACATGTCTTATATATGGTTTAAGAACGTTCTGTAAAGTTTGGTTGAAATTTGATTTCGTTTGTCGTGTTTCGGACTTAAAATGGAAAATTTGATGTTTTATGAAATTTGATAGGATTCATGGACTTTGAGGCTTAATTTGATGTGTATGATGTTGTTTTGGTGATTTGATCGCATGGGCAAGTTCGTAAGATGTTATGTGAGTTATCTGTGAAATTTGGTATCATTCCGAGATGTATAGGTCAGTTCGGCACGTTGTTAGCGAAGCTAGAAAAAAAAAACTTAAAACTCCTAAGTTTGGTTCTTGAGGTTTGGGGTGTGATTTCGAGGTTTAGCGTTTTTTTGAGTGTTCCAAAGGCTCGAGCGAGTCCGTATTATGATTTGGGACTCGTTGGTATAATTGGATTAGGGATCGGGTGGGCCCAGGTGCCTTTCGGGCACCTAACGGGGGCTAAAAACCAGCAAACACAGCTACTGGTGCACCTGCTCTGGTGTGACCGCAGGTGTGTTTGCCCAGCATCGCAGGTGCGACACCGCAGGTGCGGTCCCAGGCATCGCAGGTGCGATCACCAGTGGTCTGGCAAGCCATCGCAGGTGCGTAGCATTTCTCGCAGGTGCGGTCTCCACTTCGCATGTGCAATCCCAGAACCCCTAGCACCAACTCCGCAGGTGCGAGATTCTTTTCGCAAGTGTGAGACCACAGGTGCGGTCCCCAGATCCGTAGGTGTGAGTTCACTGTTCAGGTAGTGAGTTTTAAATACGGGTTTTAAACCCATTTTCCTCATCTTTCATCTTCTTCCTTAGACGATTTCCACCATTTTTAAGAGCTTTCGACCACGTCTTGTAAGGTAAGTAAATTCTAACCGTAAATTTGTTTCAAGCATGCATCCTAGCCTAATTAACTACATAAACTAGTGCAAAAATTCAAGAAAATGGTAGTAACCTAGAACTTGTGATCACTTTAGAATTTCTGTGAATTGGCCATGAAATCAAGTAAAAATTGTATATTAATGATCCTTAAGCTTTGGGTGAGTGTTCCCTTCAAGAATTACAAGAATCCGAGCGAGCGGGCCCGGGGTCGAATTTTGATAATTTTGAAAGAAAGCTAGGAAATGTATAATTAGGCCAATGTAATTGAATCCTTGAATCCTTATTGATATAATTGAGTTGATTATGTCTAGATAATACCATTCCGGAGTTGAATTCTAAATGGCAGTGTTAGAGGGTTGATTGGTATACTTTGGACCCGAGGTAAGTGTTTGGTCTAACCTTAGCTTGAGAGAATAGGAGTTGAGTATAATTTGCTACTTGCTAATTGTCAAATACGATGTATAGGCATGGTGACGAGTATCTATACATTGGTGTATAGCATGACCGTGAGTCCTCATATTGTGAATATTCTGACTTTGTTGTAATTTCCATGCTTAATTGATGATTTCTCTATGTTGTGAAGAATATGTGAAGGGAATTGTAATTTTTAAACTCTGTTGGAGCATTGGCTCAAATTGTAGCAAGAACGATGAAGGTATATGAGATAATTGTATCCTTTGTAGCATTGGCTCAAGTAATTGAGTGAATTATGAGATGAAGTAAGAGAAAGAGAAAGAGCTACTAAAATATGCCATTGCCGGGTCCTTGTTGCTTTTGCTATTGTCTCCCTTGTTGCGATGTTGAGGTTACTGTTATTGTTCCCTTGCCGGGATTTAAATTGTTTAATTGATGTTCTCTTGCCGAGATTTTTATTTTATTCTGCTTACTTCCTTGCCCTTGTTTGTGATTGCTGTTTGGGTGAGGAAGAGTGTTAAAGCACGAAGGGTGATGTCGTTGCACTGTTTGATATTGTGAGGAAGAGTATTAAAGTACGAAGGGTGATGACGTGCACTGTTTGATATTGTTTCGTTGCCGGGGTTATTATGTCTATTCTCTTTACTCCCCTGCCTTTGTTTGTGATTGCTGTTTGGGTGAGGAAGAGTGCTAAAGCACGAAGGGTGATGCCCTGAATTGTTTGACATTGTGAGGAAAGAGTGTAAAGCATGAAGGGTGATGCCGTGCCGTACGATGTACCATTCCATACAGTTATTCATTGATTATACTGTGAGGAGAGAGAGTAAAAGCACGAAGGGTGATGCCGTGCCATGATTTACGTTGTTTACATTATACATTGCATAGTGAGGACGAGAGTAAAAGCACGAAGGGTGATGTCGTGCCATGATTTACATTGATTACATTATACATTGCATAGTGAGGACGAGAGAAAAAATACGAAGGGTGATGCCGTGCAAGTTTGTGATTTCTTGTCCTTATTGATATGCTGGCTTTGTTGTTCTTTTCCTTATTGAGATTTCTTATATGAAACTGTTATCTCCCCACAACATGTTCCCCTTCCTTTATTAATTGTTTCTCCCTATATTTCTTATCCGTTGTATATATGTATAATTATTTATTTGAACTGCACAGGTTTATTTGGTAGTCTAGTCCTAGCCTCGTCACTACTTCGCCGAGGTTAGGCTAGGCACTTACCAGTACATGGGGTCGGTTGTACTGATGCTACACTTGTACTTCTTTATGTTGTGCAGATTACGCAGCCGGACCCGGAGGATATCATTAGTGGGAGTGTCTTCCATCTTATCCTAGAGGCTTTAAGGTATACCCGCTGGCGTTCGTGGGTCTTGGCGTCTCTTCCATCCCTTTGATTTCACTTCTGTCTTGTTTTTTTTCCTCTAGTTTCAGAGACAATTATGTATTCTCTTTTCAGACTTGTATTTAGCACTCTTGCAGACAGTTCGTGAGTTTGTGACTCCAGGTTATGGGAAAGTTTACGCGTTGTTGTATTATGTTCTCCTTATTTAGCTTGAGACCGTACTTATTTCCGCTATTAATACTGTGAACTGTTTAGCTATCCTATTAAAGTTGTGTTAACATGCTAGTTTATCTATGTACGTTGGTTTATCTAGCGGGTTTAACGTTAGATGCCATCATGGCCCGATGGTCTGATTTCGGGGCGTGACAAAATATCCCTCCAATGTTGCTGCAAGAACAAGGAAGCGAAACTAGCAATCAATTAGAGTTTTTTGGCACTAAAATCACTTTAGAAGACTTGAAATCACCTAGGGTTGATATTAAGAAGTTGAGGGAGTATTTAAATAACATAAACCACTTAAAACAACCTCCCACACGAGCTGGAACAACACATAAATCAACAAAAACTAGAAGAACAAGAAACTTACTAGCGCCACGGAATTTCTGACACTTGATTTGTGTTGTTTTCCCTTTGTTTTAGTCTTGGATCATGAGAGAAACTTGAGAGAGTGTTTTAGGGTTATAAGGTCTGAATATACTGAAAATAATGACAAACAACGGGGTTGAGGCATCTTATATATATCAACACGTTTTAAACCGCATATGTGGGCCCCAGAGAGAGTTGCTTGACGTATTCTCGCGAAAATGCAAATATCTCTATACTCTGAGATCATATCCATGAACGGTTTAATGCGTTGGAAACTAGATTCATAGATCTTCAATTTGGCGGGTGTATCACCACCGTAATTCCAAGTAAATTTGGGGGAAACGCTTAGTAACATTTGACCTAAAGTTTACGTAAAATTATGAACATAAGTTGCGACAACTTTTTTTGACTTTTGTTCCATAACTCGTTTGACTTCAAGACTTACGATACGGATAATAGATGATTCAAATACCTTAAAACAAGACCTCTTGAGAATATTAAGCACCCCTAGATTTACCTGAAAATGCGGGTTACAACATCCTTGATTTGTTTAACTTCTAATACTTGTTAACCACCCTTATACACTCTTGTATCATTTAAGACCAATAGGATTAACTTCTTATCATCTCAAAGATAATCTCTTCTCAGATTTACATCGACTGACTTATGGCATGAACCAACGTATGTGAATATGGGTTGTAACACCCTCTCCCTCTTAGGAACATTCGTCCTCGGATGTAAGGGTTTATGGGGAGCCTAACTCATATTCCAACGGAAATTTCCGGTTGAGTTTCCCCTATAAAATAGATACTAGCCAAACTTGGAAGAAGTTAAACCAAACTTATAGTCTCACGAGGCTATACAAAACATTATGGATATAAGCATTATGGATATGTACATTATTTGTATATCACCATTTTGTATTAAGGAAGAGTATTATCAAGCTACTACTTACCTCATAGAGCCATTTCACCTTCTAATGCGTCCTGCGTCCCCCTGGCATCCTTGTTATCTTGAATCTATAACATGTAAGGGTATTTAGACTTCATCTCTTCTTTTGCTTCCATGTCATTTCTTCCATGTTCTTGTTCCTCCACAATACTTTGGCGGAAGCTACATCCTTTTTTCTCAGCTTGCGAACTTGTCGGTCTAATATAACCACTGGCACTTCTTCATATGATAGATCCTCTGTAACTTGTACATCTTTGATATGGAAGACACGAGAAGGGTCTCCAATACATTTCCTCAACATAGATACATGGAATACCAGGTGGAAAAATTCCAATTCGGATGGTAATTCTAACTCATAAGCAACCTGTCCAATTCATCGAAGAATGTTTTACGGACCGACATACCGTGGACTCAGCTTACCCTTCTTCCCAAAACGCATGACACCCTTCATCGGCAGTATCCTCAGGAAAACCCAGTCACCAAGCTAAAACTCTTGATCACGACGTCGACCATTGGGATAATACTTTTGCATGCTTTGCGCCGTCCTCAGGCGCTCTTGTATCAGCTTCACGTTCTCAATGGCTTGGCGAATCATATCTGGCCCATATAGTTCTGTTTCACCGACTTCGAACCATCCAACTGGTGATCTACATCTCCTCCGGTATAGTGCCTCGTACGAGCCATTTTAATACTAGAGTGGTAGCTATTATTATTGGCAAATTCTATGAGTGGAAGATGGTTATCCCAACTCCCCATGAAATCCAGAACACATCCTCGTAGCATATCTTTAAGTGTCTAAATTGTACATTTAGCCTATCCGCCAGTCTGGTGTGCCTAAACCCATCTGAAAAGACCTCCAAAAGTTAGCCGCAAATTGCGTTCCTCGGTCTAATATAATAGATACCAGCACACCATGAAGCCTAACAATCTCCTTGATATACAACTTCGCATAATCTTTAGCTGTGTAAGTTGTCTTAACTGGCAGAAAATGGGCACATTTTGTAAGTCAATCAACTATCACCCATATGGAGTCAAACTTATGATAAGAGCGAGGTAATCCAATAATTAAGTCCATATTAATCACCTCCCATTTCCAGGTCGGAATCGCTATATTCTAAAGCAATCCATTGGGTTTCTGAAGTTCGATTTGTACTTGTTGACAATTAGGACACTGGGCTACAAATTCTGTAATAGACTTCTTCATGTTATCCCACCAATAATGCTCCTTAACATCATGATACATCTTTGTCGAGTCGGGATGGATGGAATATCAGGATTGATGAATCTCAATCATAATCTTCTCTGTCAACCCTGCCACATTAGGCACACATAATCAGCCCTGGTATCTCAGTGCCCTATCTTCTCCGATCTCAAAAGCCGTAATTTTATGTTGCTGAATGATCTCTATCAATCGTACTAAGGTAGGATCTTTATATTGCCGTGCTTTTACCTCGGCTACCAAAGATGATTCTGATGTATTATGTACAGTAACACCTCTGTCATCACAGTCTAACAATTTGGTTCTCATATTGGCTAGCTGATGAAGCTCTTTAGTCAACCCCTGTCTACTTGCCTCATTGTGTACTAAGCTTCCCATTGACTTACGACTGAGAGTGTCTGCCACAACATTGGCTTTACCAGGATGATACAATATCTCAACATCCTAATCTTTTAGTAATTCAAGCCACCTACGCTGCCTCAAATTCAACTCCCTCTGCTTGAAGATGTATTGTAAACTCTTGTGATCTGTGTAGATGTCAACATGGACACTGTATAAGTAGTGCCGCCATATCTTCAAAGCATACATTACTGTAGCCAATTCCAAATCATGAGTTGGGTAATTCTATTCATGGTTCTTCAATTGTCTTGATGCATAAGCAATCACCTTCCCATGTTGCATCAATACGCACCCCAAACCTATACCTGAGGCATCATAATATACCACACAATGGTGCTGATATAGAGGAAAACCCTTCTACAAATCGCCTATAATATCCTGCTAGCCCCAGGAAGCTGCGGACTTCTGATGGTCTTATAGGTCTCGGCCAATTCTTTACTGCATCGATCTTTTGAATGTCGACACTAATACCCTCGTCAGATATCACATGGCCAAGGAATGCTACTGAGTTCAACCAGAATTCACATTTGGAGAGCTTAGCATATAACTTACGATCCTGAAGCGTCGTTTACTATCCGTAAGTGGCCCGCATGTTCCGCCTCCAAACAAGAATACACTAAGAAGTCATCAATGAATACAATCACGAAAACATCAAGATAGGGTATGAATGCAGTATTCATGAGATCCATAAAAGCTGTTGGAGTATTTGTTAGACCGAACGACATCACCAAGAACTCAAAGTGCCCATATCTTGTCTTGAAGGCCGTATTTGGAATATCCTTCTCCTTAACCCTCACCTGATGATACCTTGAATGTAAGCCAATCTTGGAGAAATACTTGGCACCCTAGAGTTGGTCAAACAGGTCGTCAATCCTTGGAAGTGGCTACATGTTCTTTATAGTAAACTGATTCAACTATCGATAATTGATACACATCCTTAACGGCCCATCTTTTTTCCGCACGAACAGGACTGGCGCACCCCAAGGTGAAGTGTTAGGCCTAATGAAGCCCTTATCTAGCAAGTTCTTCAACTGCACCTTCAAGTCTCGCAACTATGTTAGGTCCATCCTGTATGGAGGAATAGATATGGGTTGAGTGTTAGGAAACACATCAATGCTAAACCTCAATCTCCCTTTCTTGAGGAAGGCCTGGGAGTTCATCTGAGAAAATATCTGGAAATTCATTGACAATGTGGATTGATTGTAGAGTAGGCAGCTTCGTCTCTGTATACCTAACGCGAACGAGATGATAAATGTAACCTTTTGAGATCATCTTCCTTGCCTTAAGATAGGAAATAAACCTACCTTTCAGCGTAGCAATGTTCCCCTTCCATTTTATGAAGGGTTCATCAGGAAATTGAAACCTAACCATCTTCGTACGACAATCAACATTTTAATAGCACGAGGTCAACCAGTCCATTCCCATTATCACATCGAAATCAACCATTTCTCATTCAAATAAATTCACCGAGGTTTGACGACTAGAAATCATCACTCTGCAACCTCTATATACCTTTCTAGAAATCACAGAATATCCTATCAAAGTAGATACCGCAAGTGGTTACTTATCAATTTAGGTTCAACGCAAAACTTATTAGCCACAAAGGGTGTAACATATGATAATGTAGATCCCGGATCAATCAACGCATATACATCGTAAGAAAACACAGACATATATACCTGTAACAACATCCGGAGACGACTCGAGATCCTGTCGACCTACTAGAGCATAAATTCGATTTTGAGCACAAATCGAATTTGGCATTGCACCTCTACCTCTACCACGACCTATCGACTGCTGAAAACCCCGTGCAGGAGGTCCAACTGATGAGGAAAAACCAGACACAGATCCATATGGCTAAGCCATACCACCACTTTCTCTGTTAGGACAATCCCGCATCATATGGCCAGGTTATCCACAAGAATAGCACACATTAGAACCTCGATGGAACAGTCCAAACGCACTGATCACACCGGGGTGTTGGGAGTCTCGTCTGACTAGTATCCTTATGATATTGTGAGCCTGATGCCCGCGAACTCTGACCTGGACCAGAATAGGTAAATCGATTATACCGAGGCCTCTAAAACTGTGGAGGAGCACTAGCTACAGGTGGCGCCAAACTCCTCGAAGACTGGGGCCTGACACTGCCTCTGAAGTCATGTGAATACCATACAAATCTCGTCCTCTTATGATGGCCCCTATAGTGCTTCCTATCTGCTCTTTGCTGGTACTTACGATCCTGTAGGGTCTGGGCATAAGCCTGAATACGGAAAATATCCATGACCTCCAACAAGGAGGTTGTCGTGCACTCATTTATCAGATATGGTCCCAACCCGTTCACGAACATATGCACCCAATCACTCATCTCGACCACCATATGGGGAGCATACCTTGCTAGAGAATCAAACTGCATAGTATACTCTCGCACACTTATATTACCCTAACTAAGGTTCAATAACTTATCAGCTCTAGCTCGTCTTATCTCAACGGGAGAATAGTTACGAAGAAATGCCTCGGAAAATTCATCCCACACAGGTGGAGGAGCGTTCAGACCCCTACATCTCTCCCAACTATCATACTAGAAAACCACTAAATCCTGTAACCGATAAGAAGCCAACTTTACAGGCTCTGTATCAATAGCATGCATAACTCGTAGTGTACGATGAACTTGATCAATAAAAGTCTGCGGGTCCTCCTTGGGGTCTGATCCGGTAAAAATTGGAGGGTGTAGATAAATAAAATCACAAACTCTCGTACTAGCCAGTTTATCAACAACACTGGTATTCTGCCTCTAAGTCTGAGCAGCTACCAAGCTAGTCAACAACTGCATGGCACTCCGCATATCCTGATCTGTAGTGCCAGACGGAGGAACTGGTGGTGCTGGGTGCCTCCTAATATCCTCTGGAGGAGACGGAGTAGATGAGGTATGAGACGACATCTGACTCTGAGCCTCACTTTGGCCTGCTCTGGCTTGAGGCACCTGACTGGTACCCTCTCCCCCAGCTGTATCAAGCCGTCTACTAATTGCTTGCTTCATAGTCAAAGGCATCGCTGAAAGAAAACAAGGTTAATATTAGAGACGAACAATAAAGACACAACTCGACGCACAATCTAGATTCTGGAAGAAGGTAACAACCCTAGATGTCATGCAGTCTCCTGATTATAAATGTGGCGCGCTACACATCCATAATAAGGACTCTACTAGACACGGCTCATAGACAACCCCTAGGACAGACCTAATCTAATACCAAGTTTGTCACGACCCAAGCTGAAGGATCATGACTAGCACCCGGGCCATACTTGCCGAGCACCAACTTACATTTCATCTACCCTTCTTTATTATCTTTAAGGTCCGATGCGATCAATATAACTAGTAGATATGAATAATGAATAATCAACAATGAAAAATAATGGCATGAACATACATAACATGGGCTGACAAGACTGCCAAGAAACTACATATAAGGTACGAGCTACCGTGCTTCCATGAAAGACTATACAACAAAAATCAACCGATAAGGAATACCAACTATACATGAGTCGACACCAGTCTATGAGCCTCTAAGGGAGCATAAGTGCTGCAACAATATCAGAACAGGGCCCCGACATACCCATAATATCTATAACAAAAATGCATACCAAGACCACGGCAAGTCTGGAGAAGGGATCTCGCCAATAATCGCTGAACTGGGAAGCCTACTGTGGTGGGGGGAGCTGCGTCTACCTGTCTATTCGGACCTGCAACACGACATGCATCATCCAAAAATAAAAAGGACGTCAGTACGAATAAAGTACTGAGTATGTAAGGTAGGAAAGCATAAGTAATAACAGTAATGTAAACAGGGATAGAGAATACGCAACCTCTAACATTTGGGTACCTTTGAGGGCTACTGACATGAAATGTGTGATACATACATATATATACATAAAGTTTTACAAACATATGCCTCTACGGGAAACATCATCATCATATCGTACCTAAGGTGTATGCTTGTGAAAAGTATGATATCATAGCTCAAATTAGGTAACATCAAAAAAATAGTAATTATCAGGTTCAGTAAGGAGATTAACCTCTATGTAACCCAAACATGGCTCAAATAGCTCACAATATGGGTACAAATAAGGGAAACATCACATCTTGAAGCTTAGCAACCAACTCAAGGCATACAATAGCCTCAGCACTACCTAGAGCATGAATAAATAACCCAATGCGCACATGTGGACTAAAACCCCACACAAGGGCGCCACCCATAGCACGTAACTATCACAATAAATTAGGAAACTAGTGCTTCAACAAAGTTTAGATAAGATATTACCCTCAAGCAAGTCAAATCAATACTCTAGAAGTTCCATCCTGCATGAATCGACCTCTGAACAACTCAAAAATAGTCAAAAGAAACTCAAATACATCAAATAATGCCAAAGGAATCAAACATAAACGATAAAGGTCGAATATTTAATCAATAATCAAAGTCAGCCAAAAATTCAATACAGGCCCACCCCAAAACTCGACAAAACTTATGAATTATGATAACCCATTCGAATACGAGTTCTTTTATCCAATCTTGACTCTGAATCAGCGTTCAAAGCCCAATTATTCACATTAGAAAAGTTTAGACAACCCCCCCCCCCCATTTCTCTTTTAGATTCATCAACTAAATATCAAAATATAGATGAAATCATGTAAAATAATTAATTTTGAGTAAAAAATACTTACCCCAATTCATATGGTGAAAATCTCCTCCAAAATTGCCCAAATCCGAGCTCTCAAACTCAAAATGTGATAAAATAACTCAATCTTCGAACTATAAAGTTTCTGCCAAGAAATCTTTCATGTGCGGTCTAATAACCGCTTCTGCAGCGTTGCTTCTACGACTAAAACTCTGGTTCTGCAGATAATAGTGATGCCTCGACCTCTCGCACCTCCGAAATATCTTCCGCTTCTGCGACATCGCAGTTGCGAAGCACATTCCACTGTTGCGCTTAGCTCAGAGCCTGCTTCTCGTATCTGCTCTCAATCCATCGCTTCTGCGATCACGCATATGCAAACAACATTCCACATATGTGTACATCCCAACCTCCAGACTTCTTCTCTTCTCGACTAAGATCCCGCATCTGCTGCTAACCTTCCGCAGATGCAGAAACACTAGAATGTTCAATTCTTCAGCAAAGCAACATAGCCCATAATGAATGCGAAACATACCCAAGGTCCTTGGTACCCAGTCCAAACATACCAATCAATCCTAAAATATAACATGTACCTAATGAAGGCCTCAAATTACACATAGCAACATCAAAACGATGAATCACACCTTAATTCAAGCTTAATGAACTATTTCAAATTTCCAAATTCCAAACTCACTGGGAATACGTCTAAACAACTATGAATCACTTCAGATTTTTCATACAAGTCCAAATTATATAACGAACTTATTCTAACTCCCAGAACAACAATCTGAACTCGATAACATCAAATTCAACTCCCAATCAAACCTATGAACTTTTTAAACCTTCTAATTTCCAACTTTCTCTAGATACAGTTAACGGGACTATCAAAACTCCGATCCGAGGTCAAATACTCAAAAGTCAAACTTGGTCAACTATTCCAACTTAAAGCTTCCTAGTTGAGAATCATTCTTCTAAACTCGAACTACCCGAAACCGAAAACGAACGATACACGCAAGTAATAATACACCATATGAAGCTAATCATCATCTCTAACTATCAAACATAATGCAAATGCTCAAAATAACTAGTCTAATTATTACATCTATTTTTTATTTGTGCAATGTATCATTATATTTAGCACCATTAAAGCAGTCACACACTATTATTGAAGAATCAAAACATGTATGATGAACCATATTCAACATATTGTAACACATAGTCTAAAGGGTAATTCTTTTATTGACAAGTGCAATGCAATTTTTTATAAAACTTAACTACTCAATATGGCAACATACGTAATAGGAAGTGTTAGTTTTCAACTATTTATTTTTGTCGATTCCTACATATTTTTCTATTGTGACCATTTTTTCCATACACCGAACATAAACACATCGTCTTATATTCTTTCTCTGAAGACGATTTGAGTCTTTCCATTCTTGTGCTTCTTGTATTTCTTCTCCATTTTGGTGATAGGGCCACATTTTCCAGCACCTTTGTTGCGATTAAGCATGAGTTCTCGTCTTGCATAGGATTCACTAGAAATTCATAGGTTATAAGGATGTTATCCTTGTAGTAAAAAGAGCAATACTGCTCAGATTTGAGTTGTTTGTTATTCAAAATGACTCAAGCATGTGAAAATGAATGTTCATCCATTTGAAATTTATCGCATCTGCATATTCCCTCTTTAAGGCACACTATGTTTCGCGTTACCCCTTCAATCACGGTCTATAGTTGCCCCGTAGCAGGCCTCACCCGCAATTGTTTTTCTTTATAAAAAAAATCAAAACACATTATACATTATTATGTAGAGTTATACATATTTATACAAACTGTAAAATCCAAGTCAGCAGTGCCATGCATCTTTACATTTAATTTAGTTTATCATCATTTGCTGCGATGAAACCAGATTTCCCTAAAGGAGTTTTTCGTACTTTTTGCCAAGCTCTATGGATGTCTCCATTGCATTTTTTAATTTCTGTTGTTCTACTGGTTTAGCAAGTTTTTCATTGTCACGGCCCAATTTACCCTATAGGTTGTGATGGCGCCCAACGTTGCCGCTAGGCAAGCCAACAGTGAACTAGTCATGTATTTGTTCTTTCTAATAATTTAAAGTAGTTGATTTGTATTTATGAAGTAAATGAGTAGTGGAAAATTATAGTAAGCTAAACCATAAACTAATGAGAGAGTAAACATAGTGAAATTAATACTCAAAACCATAAAGTGTATACTAGAATACTCCCAAAATCTGGTATCACAAGTGTATCAGGAATTAGTAGAATATACAAACCATCTATGCTACTGCCTAGAATAAGATAAATAAAAAGTAAATACAAAAGAGAGACTTTGTGTGCTACAGAACGGACACAGAGAGCGGCTCACCACTATGCCTTGGGGTGAGGGGGTGCGCGCCTGAATGACTGCCAGATGCACTTGTCTCAGATCCTGTACGATTAGTGCAGAAAGTGTAGCGTGAGTACATAAACAACATGTAACCAGTAAGTTTCTAGTCTAACCTCGAAGATGTAGTGACGAGGGGTCGACGTCGACATTCACTATAGGCCAATAAATAAAGTACGGAAATTCTAAATAGGCACGGAATACATAAATAATAATAACACAATAACAAATAGTGAATAAGTGATTTTTTAACTAGAAGTCAATTTAAAATCTCCAATTAGAACCTACTAGCTTCAACAAATAGGGGCCATCAAGTAAACTGTAATTTATCAAGTCATGGTAGTAATACCAAGTGTAATCGGACTGCGAGCATTATCACGCACGATTTATGCCAAGGTCGTACGACCCGATCAAGAATAATGTGTACACTGTCGAGGGTCGACCAACACGAACCATAGATGCATCGATTATACTACCGAGGATTTCGGCCCGCTCCACAAGAAGAGAGAATACTCTATGAACATCCGATTTAAAGGCTATCACAAAACCAATACACAAGGAGGCACAACTTCTATCAACATTCAAATAACCCGCCAAAACTCAAAGTAAGTGAAGTTCGGTTTCTTCGAATCCTTTATAGAGTTTCAATAAAAGTTATGCACTTAAATTAACAAGTAGAGCGCAAACAATACAAGTATTTCATAATAGGGCCCTAAAACTACCCGAACATAAGCATGATTTGTAGTTACGCACGGGCTCTCGTCCCTTCGTGCATATGTATCAAGAACAATTAAAAGAAAATAGTAATTTAAAACATCAATGTGGTTAATTCCCTTTTATGAGGTTAGGCAAGAGACTTACCTCGTTCTCAAGCTCACTTTCTGTCCACAAATTTACTCTAAATTCTCAAGTTGGTGCCGAACAATCCGAAACTAGCCAAATATTGCATAAATTAACCAATATATACTCAAACGTTCATAATATAGCTATTATAGTGATTACCCAACCCGAATTGGAAGATTCCTAAAAATTCACCCCAGGCCCACGTGCCAGGATTCCAAAAAAATTTTGACGATAAACGTTACCAATAAGCTCACGAACCCATATATATAATTTCCACTCAATTCCATAATCTTTTTATGGTATGATCCCATATTTATCAAACCCTAGGTTTTTCAACTAAATCCATAATTTCTACAATTTACATGTTAAGAATTTACCCAAAATCTGCATTTAAACTCAAATTAAATAGTAATTACTTACCTCCCGATGTTAGGTGAAAAATCCCTCTCTAAGATCTCCACAATCGACCATGACAGTTCGCACATATGGCCAAGTTCCACTTTTGCGGCTCGCCTCGCGTACCTCCGACCATGGCCAGGCTGCATTTCTTCGCATCTACCGACCCTCAATCGCAGAAACGAGTTCTCTTCTGCGGAAAATGTTTCGCTTCTCCGGAACTCGCTGGTTGCCTTTCATTTCGCTTCTGCGAGCAATACGTCGCACTTGCGGTGCAACTTCTGTGGTCATTCCAACCACAGGTGAGAAAGCACCATATGCCAGCGCCTTCAGCTCTTCCCCAAGGAGCAATCAAGCTCCATCGACCCTCTGAATCCTATACGGGGGCCTCGGGCCTCAACCAAACATACCAACAAGTTCGTAAATATAAAACAGACTTGCTCAAACCCTCGAAATACGTAAAACAACATAAAAACTAAGAATCGAACCCCAAATTAAAATCTAATCAACTTATGAACGTTATCTTTTTACAAGTTACTCCTAATGCGCCGAATCTTACTTAAACTACTCAGAATGACACCAAATTTCGCATACAAGTCATAATTCACCATATGGAACTATTGCAAGCCTCAAAATACCAAATGGACCCTAATAACACCAAATCCAACTCCAAACCAAACTTAAAGAACTTGAAAACCTTCAATGCACCAACTTTTAATATTAAGCCCTGAAATGCTCCCGGGTCATCCGAAACCTGATGCGAATATACGCCCAATTCCAAAATCATCATACGAAACTATTGGGACAGTCAAATCCCGGTTCTGAGGTTTTTTATTCAAACCATTGACTCTAGTCAAACTTAACCATTATAAGCCACTACTAAGGAACTAAGTGTTCCGATTTCAACCCGAACCCTTCTATACCCGAACAAACAATCCTCGCAAGTCATAAAATAGTAAAAACGCATACGAGGAGTATTAATTAGGGGAATGGGGAACTAGAAAGAAAAATGACTATTCGGGTCGTTACATTCTCCACCTCTTAAACAAACGTTCATCATCAAACAGGTCTAGAATCATACATGGAGTGTTGAATAGGTGTGGATATCTGATCGCATGTCCTCCTTGGTCTCCCTATCTTCCTCCTCAACTGGTTGATCTCTCAACTGAACCTTTACCGTAGAAATCTTGTTAGACCTCAACTGGCGAACCCGCTTGTAAAAATGGCAACTGGCTCCTCCTCATAACCCAAGCTCTCATCTAGCTGAACCTTGTTGTAGTCTAACACATGCTACATGCAGACATGACACTTCAGAAGCATAGACACGTGGAATACATGATGAACTCCAGATATACTGGGAGGGAAAGTAAGCTCATAAAAAACCTCACCAACTGGCCTCAACACCTCAAATGGACCTATAAACCTTGGGCTCGATTTACCCTTCTTCCCGAACCTCATGATTCCCTTCATCGATGAGACTGTCAAGAGAACCTTCTCATCCACTAGGAATGATAAATCACGTGCCTTCCGATCCGCGTAACTCTCTTGTCTGGACTGTGCTATGCGAAGTTGCTCCTAAATCAACTTCACCTTCTCCAAGGCATCCTTCACTAAATAAGTGCCATATGACCTAGCGTCGATGGGCTCAAACCATCCAATGGGTGAACGACATCGCCAGCCATACAAAGCCTCAAATAGAGCCATCTCAATGCTAGATTGATAACTGTCATTATAAGCAAACACGACCAAAGGAAAGAATCGATTCCACTGCCCTCTGAAATCGATCATGCATGCTCTGAGAAAATCTTCCAAGATCTAAATAGTCCGCTCCGACTATCCGTCAATCTGTGTATGTAAGATTGCGCTGAGCTCTACCCGGGTACCCAACTCGCTCTAAAATGCTCTCCAGAAGTGTAAAGTGAACCGAGTGGATCTATCTGAAATGATGGAAACAGGTGCACCATGCAACCAAATAATCTCCTAAATGTAAATCAAGTCCAATGTCTCTGAAGAATACGTAGTCACAACCTGAATAAAGTGTGATGACTTGATCAATCTGTCGACAATGACCCAAACTCCATCAAACTTCCTCAATGTCCACAGAAACCCAACTACAAAGTCTGTAGTGATGCACTCCCATTTCCACTAAGGTATAACCATCTGTTGAAGTAGGCTACATGGCCTCTGGTGCTCATACTTAACCTGCTGGCAATTTAGTCACTTTGCTACACACTCACCTATGTCCTTGTTCATCCTCCGCCACCAATAATGTTGCCTCATGTTGGCATACATCTTTGTAGCACCTATATTAATACAATACCAAAAACTGTGTGCCTATTCTAGAATATTCTCCCTTAATCCATCAACATTAGGAATACATAGACGACCCTGGAGTCGCAGAACACCATCCTCATTGATAGTAACCTCCTTGACACTACCCTGTAGTACCATCTCCCTAAGAACCAACAAGTTCGGATCATCGTACTGACAAACATTGATCCACTCAAATAATGGGGACTGAGCAACGATGCATGCAAAAACTCGACTGGCTCAGAAATATCCAACCTCACAAGTCTGTTAGCCAAGGACTAAATTTCAAAAGTCAATGGCCTCTCCTCTACTGAAATGAATTCCAAACCACCCATTCTCTATGTCTTTCGGCTCAAGGCATCCGCAACTACATTCTCCTTGCCTGAATGATAAAGGATGGTAATATCTTAGACCTTTAGTAACTTAAGCCACATGCGCTTCCTCAAATTGAGATACATCTGCTTGAACAAATGTTGCAAGCTACGATAATCGGTGTCAATCTCACAGGGCACCCCATAAAGATAATGCCTCCAAATCTTAAGAGCATGAACTTTCACGGCAAACTCTAATCATGTTTGGGGTGATTCTTCTTGTGGGGCTTCAGTTGACATAAAGCATATGTTATAACTCGCCCCTCCTGCATCAATACACAAACCTAGAAAATGCGTGAAGAGTTGGAGTACACAGTATACATCCTGAACCGGAAGATAATACCCACACCGATGTTGTTGTCAATGAGGTCTTGAACTTCTGAAAGTTCGTCTCACAATCATCAGACAATCAGTCCGGAGCACCCTTTATGTCAATCTAGTCAAACATGCCACAATAAATGATAATCCCTCCTCAAGGATCTCGCTTGTTACAATATTCCCTTAAAATGTCACAGAATCCAACCAAAAATCACACTTGGAGAACTTAGCATATAACTTCGATTCCCACAAGGACTGAAGCACAACTCCCAAATAGTTCTCGTGCTCCTCAATGTTACGTGAATAAATCAATGTCATCAATGCAGACAATAACAAAAAAGTCAATATATGGCTTGAATACCTGATTCATCAAATACATAAATGTCGCTGGGGCGTTGGTCAAGCCGAAGGACATCACCACAAACTCTTAGTGGCAATATCTATTCCGGAAAGTCATCTTTGGAATATCCGACTCATGAATCTTTAGCTAATGATATCCCGATCTCAAGTTGATCTTAGAGAACGTCCTAGCACCCTGCAACTAGTCAAAAAAATCATCCATACATGGAAACGGGTACTTGTTCTTAATGGTAACTTTTTTCAGTTAGTGGTAATGAATGCACATCCGCATAGTCCCATCCTTCTTCTTCACGAACATCACCGGTGCACCACAAGGTGATACAGTCGGTCTGACGAACTATTTTTCTTGCAAATCCTCAAGTTGTTCCTTCAACTCTTTCAAAGCGATGTGGTACGGTGGAATAGAGATAGAATTCATACCTGGAGGTAAATCAATACATAAATAAATATCACGATCTGGTGGCATGCCTGGTAGATCAGAAGGAAACACATCCGAGAACTCTCGCACCGCGGGCACTAAATCAATCGTCGGAGTCTCTGTAACAGTATCCCAAACATAAGCTATATAATGCAAACAACCCTTCTCAACCGTATGTTGAGCCTTTAGGAAAGATATGACCCGACTATATGCACTGACAGACGAACCCTTCCACTCCAATCTAGGCAACTCTAGTATCGCGAAGGCAACAGTCTTGGCATGGAAATCAAGGATAGCATGGTACGGAGATAACTAGACCATGTATGGGATGACCTCAAAGTCGGTCATATCGAACAAGAGAGGATCCTCTATAGTCTCATAACCACAGAAATTCATGATACAAAATCGATAAATCCGATTAATAACAATAGAATCACCCACTGACGTGGACACATATACATGAGTGCCAAAATACTAGCGAGGAACACCTAGAAAATGAGCAAACAAATAAGAAACATATGAATACATAGACCCTGGATAAAATAGTACTGAAGCATCCCTACCGCAGTCATAAATAATACTTGTGATCACGGCATCTGAGGCTATCGCATCTGGTCTGACTACAAAGGAATAGAAGCAAACTGGAGCGCCACCTAACTAGCTTCCATCTCTAGGAAGGCCCTTACCCACCTGCCCTTCGCCTCTAGGCGGCCGAACGGCTGGTGTTGTAGATGGTGCGGTAATCATGGGATGATTAACCTGTTGTACTACCTTACATCGAATCATGGGGCAGAATCTCCTCACATGACCTAGATCCCTGCATTTGGAACAACATCTTGGTGCGGAAGATGATTGGAGTTGAATCTGAATCGGGGGACCTGAACTCCCACTGGAGGAACCCTGAATAGCCGGTAGACGGTAAGAGGTCTATTGAATGGCACTGAAATAGGGTCACACTTGAGTACCCCGAGAAGGCAGCGGTGTTGGATACGTAGGCTTGCTAGATTGTCCCCTCACAAACTCACCTCAGCCCCTAGATCGAGCACAATTAAACTATCCAAAACATAGAAATATCTTGTCCCTTAGCACCTACTCTCAGCCCTACTGACGAATACCCTCGATCCTCCGAGCTATATCCACAACCTACTCGTAAGGAGTCACCATCTCAACCTCCGCACTCTCTCTGCATTAGTGGGGAGTATCATAAGTTCATGGTGAGACAACTCAGAGAATCTTGCCTAATAGTCGGTCACAAACATCTGACCTTGTTGGAAACTCGAATTGACTCTATAACTCTTCCCTCTGAGAGGGTGGGATATATCTCTTCATAAAAAGAGGAACTGCTCCAAGTCAAAGGAGGAGAACCTCTTAGTCTACTGAGAAGATAGGACTCGCACCATCTACGGGCCTTGCCTTCCAGGTGAAAGGTGGTAAAGTCCACCACATGGTACTTCAATATCCTCATGTTGTGCAGTATGTCCCTACAATGATCAATAACGTCCTGGGGGTCCTCATGTCGCTCACCGCCAAAGGCAGGAGGATGTAGCCTGGTCTATCTGTCCAATAGCTTCTCAGAGGGCCCAACGTCGTCAGGCAAGCCACCGATGAACTAGTCATGTATTGTTATTTTTAATAATTTAAAGTAGTTGATTTTTATTTATTAAGAAAATTTTTAATGGAATATACATTAAGGTAAAGCATAAACTAATGAGAGAGTAAATATAGTGAAATTACTACTCAAAATCGTAAAGTGTCTACTAGAATACTCCCAAAACCCAGTGTCACAATTGTATGAGCAACTAGTAGAATATACAAATGTTACACCCCATAATTTCATACATGGAAGTACGCCATAAATAAATTGATATAAGCTCAGAAACGAGATGTTACATCTCGCATTTTTGTACGTTAAAGTTTCGTCGTAAGTTAGGTGACGTAAGCTCGGAAATGAGATTATGTTGAGATTATAAGCATTATGCTATTTCAAACAAGTGATATGTAAATTCGTGAAGGTAAGAGGGTAATAAAATCAAAGAAAATGAATTTCGTCGAAGTTTGAAGTTTTGAGATAAAATACGGTCTAAGCTATAATACCTCGTATTTATGGACTAGTGTCATACAAGGTACCACATGACCATGATATTAAGGTGTATACAGTGTGTTAAAAGTGAGTAGCATTTAAGTATTTTAGTTAATTCTTAATTCTGTGGATAATTGGATAATTATCGGTCAATGGGAGATTAACAAGATAATCAATAATATTAGTGGATAATTAATAAATTATTTGGATAAGATTAAGGCTCGCAACGTGGCAACTCATGAGGTTGGATAAGAAAACTAAGTAATGACTCTTGGTGTAGGAAGATAGGTGGCATTTTAAGATATTTTTGGGTGCCTAAAATAAGCCTTATCAAGTGGGGCCCAGATCACTATAATAAATGACCTTTCTAACTTATTCATTCACTTAGGAAAGATAGAATAACGGATCTGCTATGGCAACATAGATAGCTTCAGTAAGATTTCACTCAAAGATATATTGTGTAATAGCAACAAGATTTGTCATTCTAAGAGAGCACGGTACAATCATTCTCAAGAACATCAAACAGATTTTTCCCTATTTCGATCTTGCCATTATGTGTTTTATCACAAAAGATGTGTGTCAGAGGAATTGTCAAGAGAATCGGCTTAGGTATGTTAAAGCTATCCTTCTTTCCTTTTTGCATGATCCATACGATACAAACGAAACGAGCAAATGCACAACTTCCATAAACGGCCCTATTCATTGAAATGCTAGAGATGCCTATGTTGTTGATTCCCCATGTGTCCTATTAATTTATCATATGTTCATGGGTCTCAAAAATTACGTAAGTTGATAAAGTTTACTTCATGATATTAATTAAAGCCATAATGGTCTTATGACATTTCGAAAGATTTTATTGACGTACTTCTCATGCATTGCATTCATTTATACATGTACATTGACCCATGACCTGATGGCATTATATACACGTATATATGTGTGCATGTATATATATATGGGATATGGGAAAAGGTTACCACGTTATACATTTACATTGACCCATGACCTGATGGCGTTATATACACGTATATATGTGTGCATGTATATATATATATATATATATATATATATACACATATATATGTACATACATACATATATATATATATACATATATATGTACATACATATATATATATATATATATATATATATATATATATATATATATATATATATATATATATATATATGGGAAAAGGTTACCACGTTATATACGCACCACCACCTGATTAGCTGGTATACGTTGATGATTTGCCAACAATGGCCGAGATGATATGATGGGATGCCCTCAGAGGCTTGATGATGTTATGAACGGATATACCCATACATAGTATGAAATTTATACGCATATACAGAACATTATAAGTATTAAATGATTCACAGATCTATTCAGACTTACATGTCGAGTCTTTTACTCCATGTTTCTCTCATGTCTATTATTTACTGATTTTCATTCCTCATATAGTCGATATATTATTTTCAACGACGTCCCTTTTCCTGGGGACGCTGCGTTTCATGCCCACAGGTCCCGATTGACAGGTCGAGGGTCCTCCAAGTAGGCTATCAGTTCATCAGAACATGTTGGTGCGGTCCATTTTCTCCGGAGTTGCTTATTTGGCCAGTGTGATTTGGACGCGTATTGTTTAGTATGCGGGGCCCGTCCTGACCTTTATGGTATTTATCTACTCTTATAGGATTGTAGACATATGTCATATACGTAAAAGATTATATGGCTTTGTAGGACTTTGTTTAGTGTACGAGTGATCATTTTGGTCTTACAGGCCCGTATGTCTTATGTATAAGTTGGTATTACATGTTTTATTCTAGTTATCCTGCAACAGGCTTTCCATATCATTTACCTGTGATAGCATGATATGAAAACATACGTTATGTTGGTACTCGGTTGAGTAAGGTATCGGGTGCCCATCACAGCCCATCAGTTAGGGTCGTGACGAAAGTGTTATTAGAGCAGTTCTGTCGTAGGAAGTCTACAAGCCGTGACTAGTAGAGTCTGGTTTATGGGTGTGTTGTGCATCACACTTATAAGCAGAAGGCTACAAGGCATTTAGGATTGTCACTCTTTCTTCTTACTCTAGATCGTGTGGTAGAGCTCACTTGTAAGATTTCAGATTCCTAAATTCTATTATATTCGTAATACAACAATACCTACACCCAGAAAGACAGTTTGTAAGAGATATAGCCACGAAAGAGTTGAGTAAGAGGAACTCAATTTTGTATCATGCTTAATATAAGTAAATGTGAGGTTTTCAGCAGATCATGTGAGTACAATAATGTGTAAGCTTTTTAAAAAGGATCCCCAAGGCATGAGTATCTACCTGCCCATATGGCAAAAAGCAACGAAAGATTCAGAAGGTAGATATAATTTTCAACAAGTAAAAGAAGCAAGGTGAAGAAGGGTACGAGGAACCCAGTTAATAAAGAATATCAGTATTTAAAATTCAAGCATTTTAAGTTACCTTCAATTATAACAGAGGTATATACAATTGGCCACACCCATCTCAGTTATGCCCTATTTTCTAACAGTTGTAGTTTAAGAGAATGACGAGATATCAAGATTCGACTGGGTTAGAGTAACCCAAAATGGTGAATTGATTGTTTGCGTAAGTTGACATTTTCGAAGAATATTGCAAAGGTCCTAATAAATATCCTTTTGAGACACCAGATGATGCACTCTGAATAGTACAACTAGATATGAATACCAGAATGTTCAAAAACAAATTTTACAAAGATAGCCACTGTAAGACTTGAAGGGATAAATATTACCTTAGTATGGCTCTCATTCCTAGTAGAGAAAGAATATTGGGCAACCAGAAGAGCTAGTGATGGAGAAAAGAGGAACTAAAAGCAAAAGAATGTCTTGTTGAAGTTTTTAGAATAAAGTGATAGAAAAAAATGTTAGCATGGAAATAAGAAGAGAGTTGATGAAGCATTATGAGTAAGATGTGATACATGGGTGATGATGGTAGA
Source organism: Nicotiana paniculata (assembly GCA_005239505.1). NCBI lineage: Eukaryota > Viridiplantae > Streptophyta > Magnoliopsida > Solanales > Solanaceae > Nicotiana > Nicotiana paniculata. The sequence continues at coordinate 17,740 of MDKI01057725.1, read as the reverse complement.
TCAAAAAAATGACAGTATTGTAGAGTCTATAGTCAAGTGCAGGAAAAGACAGAGGTGACAGGCCTTAAGACACCTAAAGAGTATAGGCCAGAAAGTCATATCCTCATTTCGAGAAATAAGTTCGTGACTCCAACACGACTACCAGAAAGAAAAGTTAGACCCTAGAGTAATATAAATCAGTATGGATTGGTGTAATGACCCGGCTGGTCGTTCCGTGAGATTTACTCCATTTCCCCTATTTCTGCATTTTTTATATATCGCTATCCTATTTTTTGATGTGTTGGGTCAGTTCGTTGGGGTACGGAATGGTTATGGTGAGAGTTTAGGCATTTAGCCTTTTAAAGTAGCCTAATAGTTGAGAAAGTCAACTGAGAGTTGACCTATTAGTGAACAACCTCGGAATGCGGATTTTATGGCTCAAATAGCTTCGTTAGGTGATTTGGGACTTAAGAGTGTGTTCAGAATATTTTTGTGGTCTCCGGTGTAGAATTGGGCTTGAATTGGAGAAAGTTGATTTTTGGTGATTTCCGGTCGGCAGTGGAAAATAGGCTATCGGGGTCGGATTGGAATTCCGGAAGTTAGAGCATGTTTGTAATGTCAATTTGGATATCTATTAGGGTCGGAATGGAATTCCGGAAGTTGGAGCAGGTTCGTAATGTCATTTTGGATATGACTGCAAGATTTCTGGTCAATAGGAGGTGTTTCGGTTGGTTTCGGCGTAGTTGGAGAAATTTGGAAGTTTCAAAGTTCATAGGCTGAATTTGATGCGATTTTGGTATTGTTGCGTTGTTTTTGTTGTTTTGGAAAGCTCGACTAAGTTTGAATGATGTTATGGGATATGTTGGTATGTTTGGTTGAGGTCCCGAGGGCCTCGGGTGTGTTTCGGGTGGTTAGCAGACCAACTTTTGGCTTGAAATCTGGGCAGATTTCTGCTGGTATGAGTTTCTGGTTTCCTTCTACGTGATCGCCTGAGGATGTTTGCGATCGCGTAGGGTAAAATAGTGAGGCAGGATTTTTCTTATACGCGATCACGTGGTGGAGGTCGCGATCACGATCGCGTGTGTATGAGGTGGTTGGGTCAGTGCGATCGCGTGGTGTTGTTTGCGTTCGTGTAGAGTTAAAGGGGTGCATGAGTGAGTTGAGTCGTTGTTCTTCGCGATCGCATAGAGTGGTTTGCGATCACGTAGGGTAATTTGATGGGGCAGCAGAATTGTTCTTCGCGATCGCGTGCCAATGTTGCGATCACAGAGAAGAAAATATATTAGCTGAGCAGAATGTTTAAAAGGCCTGTTGTGCGAATTGGCTTCTATTTTTCCTCCATTGTTGGCGAGTTGGGAGATCTTTTGAGAGGATCGAAGAGGGAATTGAAGGGAATCACTTGGAGGTAAGGTTCTTAACTTCATAACTCGTTTTTATGTCAATTCCTAAGTTATTAAACCATAAAAATTTCTGGAATTGAACCAAAAATTGGGGAAGAAGGGTGCATGGGAAAATTTATTTTTCTTTTGAGGATTTAAGTGGGCAATTGTGGTCCGATTTTAGTGTTCTTGGTATGTATAGAATCGTGGGAGGATGAAGATTCTAATTATGTAAAAATTATTGAATTCCGAGACGTGGGCTTGAGGCTCGGGTTTGGCCGAATTTCGAGATTCTAGTTTAATTTGATTATTTTCGATTGGGTTGAGTCCTTTGATATATAATGATGATGTTAAACTGGTTTTGGCTAGATTCGGAGCAACCGGGAGCCAATTTTAAGGGGCAAGAGCATTGCGGACTAGTGTCGCATCCCGGTAGAGGTAAGAAATGGTTATAAATCTCATCCTGAGGGTATGGAACCCCGGACTACATACTTCCCACTGATTTTAGAAAGGCTCACATGTCGGATGACGAGTATGTGGTGCGTACTGACTTTTGGATTGGACTAGGTCCTCTCCGCGGCAACTAATGAGTTGCATATTTACTCAAAACCTTGTGTTAGATTATGTTCTAAAGAATTGTGAAATATTCGGGTTGTAAGCCATGTTTGGGGCCTAGTGTCGATCTGTTATAACCCCTTGGGGGCTATTTTACGGATATTCTCACTACTTTGAAACTATGATTTTACACTCGGTCTTTCTTGTGAAATTGTTGACACTCTTATTTGATGATATTACGATTTCGTGAAATGAAATACTTTTTGGGTCGAGAACCCCGTTTTATTTATGGCCCGAGTGGCATGTTGAGAGTGTCTGACTGAGTGAGACTGAGGGCCAATGTTGTGAGTATATTTATGATATGAGATAGGCCGAGAGCCTGAGAGTGATTGATGCCATGATTTGGCTTGTTTATTAGCGCTTTGGATGAAGGAGCCCCTCCGAAGTCGGAGTCTGTACACACCCCAGTGAGCGCACGTACCTACCGAGTGCAGTGACGAGCGATTGGGAGGCATGAGTGATTGTGAGGTGCTGAGTGACTGTGAGGTGCTGAGGGACTGATTCTGAGTGACCGTGAGGCATGCCCGAGGGGCTGATTATGATTCATATGTTGCCCAAGGGGCTACTTATGACTTTACTACTTTCACGCTGAGCTTATGAAATATATTTTGTCCGAGGGGCCTCTATATGATTCATTTAATTTTTATACTAAACCTTTAAGTTGAAGTTGTTGAAAAAATATACATTTTTAAAGGACTTTTCTGAAGTTGGTTTGAAGGCATGACGATTCCATATATCTATGTTATACTATTTGAAAGTAAAGTTGTGCCTCTTGTGATTGATGACATTGATTTTATGTGTTTCTTGCTGCTCAGACCTGATTTATTTTCCTTACTACTGAGTTGGTGTACTCACATTACTCTCTGCACCTCTGTGTGCAGATTCAGGAGCCGACATCGAGCTTTAGCCAGTTATTCCTTGCGGAGCCGGATTTGCGGGATATAGAGGTAGTTGTTCAGCGTCCGCAGCATCTCTATTTTTCCCTCCCTGTTGTATCTAGATTTCATTCGGATGTTTTGTATTATGACAGTATATTTTGACTTATTCTTCTAGGTGCTCATGACACGTTGGCTCCGGATTTTGGGGTTGGCAGTATTGTATAATGTTGACCTACTTTATTCAGTAATTTCTGTATATTTATGAAATTCTCGAATTTTTGGAAATGGGATTTTAAAAGAAATTGTGATCATGTGATATGTTGGATGGCCTAGTTTCACGATAGGCGCCATCACGGCCGGCTTAGGATTTGGGGTCGTGACAATTGGTGAACAAGATAAACAAAATATGAATTAGGGATTGAGTGATTTGATAATGGTCATTATCATGAGAACCTCATATTTCATATCGGCGATGATGGAATGGACAACAAAAGAAGATTCATAAGAAATTCAGAGAATGGTCATTCAGCAAGACGCTTCCCTAAAGCAAGCAATTCGAGCAAAGTTAAGCTTAAGAGACTATATGTGCCAGTTACTCTAAGTGTTAGCCTCGTGAGTAAGGTAATTTGTTAGTCTTGGTACATAACAATTATCACAAGGCGAGTTAGGGTCATCGATGATGTGAAAAGACGCCAAAGATGAAGAGGTAAAATATTTATATGTAGATCATCGTAGCACTAAATAATAGTACTCCTCTAAAGGGAGAAAATGTGTCACACCTCCTTTTTCACCCTTGTGAGGGTAACAAAAGAGTTTTTCCAATTAAAGTGACATTATTCAAATTTTGAATTTATTTTAGTTCTCAGAGTCGCCACCTAGATTTTTGACGATGTTCCGGGACATCGTTTTATTTTAAAAATCCCAAACCGAAGAAATTTTAACACTGTTTTAAGTTGTCTGCGACCAGAAATTTGAGTAAGGAATTTTGTTAACCCTGGAGAAAGTGTTAGGCGTTCCTGAGTTTCGTGGTTCTAGCATGGTCGCTTAACTATTAATATTTGGCCTAGTTATCTGATTATTTACATGTTTTAGCCTATTGTGCATTATAACTCTAAACGCTTTCAATTACTCAATCAACCGCTTTTAGTATTTATGAAAAATTTTGAACGAGTCGCGATGTCGCATACTCGTTTATGTACACATTGCAAATCACGCCACGTGAAACGCACCCTCGATTTACAATATGTTTATTTTATTGTTTGGAGTTAAAGTCGGGGGAATGGGTTGCCACACCCCGAGTGTAGATTATATAGTCATGACTATGGTCATGACGATTGAAAATGCCTATTTGAGGCGATATTCAATTATTCTCTAAGTTTTGGAACATTTACTTAAAAGAGTTATTTTAGCTTTCGGGATGTGTATATAAATCATTTTTTGATATTTTATGGATTTATCTTGGGACAACTAATGATGGCGTACACTTGTCATTTTTGAACACATTGCAAACCGCGCCACATGAAATGCACCCGCGATTTACAACATGTTTATTTTAATTATTGTTTGAAATTATAAGGTCGAGTCACGTGCAACGCACACTCGAATAGGTTTTACATATCGTCACCATGCCACGAGAACCGTATACATAATTTGCACACGTGCCTAAAAGAATTTGTACAGATGTTTACAAGTTATTTTAACCTACTCGATTAACTCTTTAAATAGTAAACATAACATGTTGTATCAAAAGAGAAAGAGTATTAAAAGTGACGTGAAACCTCTCTATTGAATTTTCAAAACATCATAAAGTAAACACTCACGTCATTGGAGACACATGATAAATGAAATCAGAATAAGAGTGGAAAGGCCAAATTTAGGTGACAAACTTCCAACAGCATAAATGATAGAAGACAAAATTGGAATACTATAAAAGTTATTGCTGAAATAATGAAAGAAACGGACCTTTATGGCTGAAAATTTAGAGCGCATACACTGAAAATAGAAGCTCTAGAACGGCAATCCTCAAGCAAGCTACGGATCAAAAACCCGGACTGAAATCGACATCCCCAAACAGACTCATCTCTACTGGCTTTGAATGGTGGTTTCAAGTTGTGTTTCATACTGGTTTGGGGCTGAATTCAGGTTTGTTTTTAGTGAGTTTTTGGGAAGCTTTCAACTGGTAATTGAAGAAGATTCTGCTGCTCTTTTGTGTGGATAGAGCTGGATTTTTGGAGTGGCTATTTGATTGGTTTTCTACGGTAGAAATAGGGTGTGGGGTGCTATTTCGAGCTGCAATTCGGAGGCTATTCTTGCGTGATTTTTTAGCTGAGATGATGGTGTTTTGGAGATTGTTCAGCTGCTTCTAATGGTGGAGCTTCTATGACTGGTTTAAGCTCATTTTTTGGAGCTTGTGTGATCCTAGGAGAAAGATTCATCAGACTAGGTCATTTTTTTTGTTATCTTAGGAGATAGATTCATCAGATTAAAATCTATATCCTAGGAGAAATTTCATCAGACTAGGTTTTCTATCTTACGAGAAAGATTCATCAGACTAAGATTTTTATCCTAGGAGAAAGATTCATCAGACTAAGATTTTTATCCTAGGAGAAAGTTCATCAGACTAGGTCTTTTTGTTTCGTTATCTTAGGAGAAATATCCATCAGACTAAGATTTCTGTCCAAGGAGAAAGTTCATCAGACTAGGTTTTCTTTATCTTAGGAGAAAGATTCATCAGACTAAGACATTTATCCTAGGAGAAAATTCATCAGACTAGGTTTTCTTTTTTTTGTTATCTTAAGAGAAAGATTCATCAGACTAGGATTTTCATTGGGAGGAAAATCCATCAGACTAGGACTTTTTATACTAGGAGGAAAAATGTGAAGAGTAATGGAGACATTCTATGTACACTAGCAAGACAAATTAAGGTACATATTTGAAAACATTCCTTTTTCGGCTCTTCTCTTCTTTTTTTTTTCTTTTTTTTTAACCACTTTCGTTGCACTGGTTCGATCCTGTTTCAAACAAAGAAAATTTTGTCAGTTTCAAAAAGTGGTGGTCGGTTTGTGGCCTTGAGTCCTAGGCAGCTTGGCTTTTGCTCAATCAGCCTGAGTCAGTTTCAAGAGACTTTTTTTCTCTGCATCAACCCTGATTGTTTCACACCCAGTACCATTTGTATTTGTTGCTCAGTCAGACTTATCCCAGTAGGAGATCTTTGCTTAGGCGACCTTTTCTGATATCTTGAATGGCTTCTTGCCTTTTGGAACAATTTGATTGTCAGAGGGAATCACCAGTTATCTTTGCTTCGCCAAGTAGGCTGACAAGGGTATTTTGGGGGGAAGCCCTTTCATGAATCCTCAATGCATATTGAATTGCTGGCCAAATTCACTTTTGTGCAACTGAAAAGCTGATAGCAGATTTTGAAATCTTTTCTTGCTTGTTTTGACAAGGACTGACTCAGAGTGAAGGACACAATGATTCAAAGAAGCAAGTATTAACAAGCAATGCCCCTATCGGAAGGACAGAAGGAAGAGGTTTATTTTTTTCTTTTTCTTTTTCTTTTACGGTAACTAGTCTTAGTGACCATGACATGCATTTTTGACTTATTGGCCGATCAATGGAACTGATCTAATTTTTCCTTTTACCATTCTTGTAACCTTGAAGTCGGGCTTGTTTGTGCCAATTCTTTGCATCAGCTTCACGGCTCACCTTCGACTAGTGGTGCCCCGAGGGGTTTTCACCAACAAGTCTCTCTCATATATTTTCTCTACTTACTATCGCCTTACAGTGCCCGTGAGGGTTTTCACTAGTAAGACTCTCATTTTTCCTTCTTTATTTTTTTCTTTTCTTTTTCTTTCTTGGATGAGCAACTTGACAGTGTTTTATGTCGCGCGACAACCGTTGCTCATTGCATACTTCAATTGGCATTCTTGAAGGCATATTGGGAGGTCTTTATTTGGATGATTTTGGATAGGGTTGGAAAGAAAGGTCGGCATGAAGGCTCAAAGTAGACTCAAAATGAAGGGGTTGTAGACTTACAACTCTTGGAATCGACTCTTTCAAAAGTGAAATAAACTCTTTGCCCCAGTTTTAGCTATTGGGGATTTTTGGGCTTTTTTTTTTTGAATTCTTAGTTGGTCGGACCGAACCGTGTAAGGCTGCCTACGCATCCTATTTTTTTAAGGAATCAGGTCTAACGTAGTTCAAACGCCTGACCTAACTTTTTTCTTTTTTTCTTTCTTTTCTTTATCTTTTCCTTTTTTCTTTTTTTTCATTTCATTTTTCTTTGTTTCCACTTTTTCTTTCTCAAAACAAATTGCCCAAGCTTTTTATTTTCTGAGGGCGTGGACTTTGACTGTTCTTTTCTTCTCTTTTTTTTTTCATTTGAACTTTCTAAGAGTTGCCCCAGTTTGTACTCTTAGGGCATGGATATTTTTAATTTTGTTTTTTACATTTTCACTTCTTCTTTTTTTTTTTCATTTTCTCTCTCTCTTTTTTTTTCTGACTTTTGACTCTAAACTTGATTCTAAGAGAGGGTGGTCAAAGAAAAATGTCACCAACTCAAAAGGGGTAGAAGGGTATAAAGTGTTTAGATAGAAGAAAAAGGGCCTCCCAGCCTCGAGAATGCCAAAACATATTATCTTTTTGCGATCATAGCGTTGATTAACATGTCTATCTTCTTGGTGTGTCGCGGTCGAAATACACTATCTATCCTTTGATGCCAAACTTTCGACCAAGCTTAAATTGATCAAACATCCTCGAGCCCGATTTTCACAATGATTTGAAGGTGAATTTTACTCGACCTTAGTTCCAAAGTATCTCAAATATTTATTCATCCTCAAAAGTGTCTCTTTCTCACTTATCTCATTCAAGACTAAATCAGTTTTTAAGATCTGGCCAAAATTTCCGCATGCATGTCATATCACTAAAACTAGCGAGAAAGGAACTAAGCATGGAATGACACAAAAGGACAAATTGTATTTCATTGAGTAAAGGATGGAAGGGCTTAATAACAAGACAAACAACCTAAAATCCGAGTTACAACCCTAGAGTAACCCGGATAATGAAAATAGCAATAAAACAGACATACAAGACTCACACAAACAGAAAAGAGGGATAGAACGGTTTGACTCAATAAAGCAAATAAAATCTGGATCACAACCCTGAAATAACCCAGATAATAGAAAAAACATTGAAACAAGCTACCATTATTCCTTCATTGTAAGGAGGGAATGACTTTTCAATTGCTAAGATTGACATTTAGCCACAAATTTGCTCATCACAATCAGTAGAGCTTTCTCCAATTTCAAAATCATTAACTTCAGTCAGCAAGTTTCCGAGAAGATTCTCATACTCTTTGTCACCATGCATCATCCCCACAAAGTGTGCATCATCATGTGTAGGTAAATGATTCTGCGTGATATTCTGGGTGTCACTGTCTGTGATCACAATAAGTTTTTCCTGGATCAACCTTTCTATTTCTCTTTTCAAATCCCGACAGATTTAACATCATGTCCCTGGGTATTAGAATGGTATTCACACCTTTTAGAAGGGTCAAATCTTCTTGCACGTAGGTCCACATGATTTGGAGGAACATGTGCAATCATGTCATAATGCTTTAATTTCTCAAACAGGCTTGCATAAGACTCTCCTATTAGTGTAAAATTATCTTTAAACCTTTGTTCCTCTCTATACCCCTTGCTTGGATGCGGGTTATAGGGCACTTTGAAATTCTGTGGAGGTTGGTGGAGATTTAGTGATGCTCGCCTTCTAGGGTGTCTTAGTGGTTCGACAACATACTCAGGTGGAGCAAAAGAGTATTGTGGGTTCTGAGGTGGATAGGATTGCTCAGGGAAATCATCGAAAAACAGACGAGGCAGGTCATACCTTCGAGATGTTCTCCTAGGACCTCTTCTCAACCCTGAGTTGCAGCTTTGAGAAATGCTTGGCTTATAATTTTGCCTGTCTTAAGACCATTCTCAACCATTTCTCCCATTTTGATTGCTTCCGAGAAGGATTTGCCAACTGCGGACATTATTTTTTGAAAATAATCTGGCTCTTGAGCCTGAAGGAAGACAGTGATTAGCTCGTTGTCGTCCATGGGTGGCTTAAATCTAGCCGCTTGCTCTCTCCATTTAATGTCATATTCCCTGAAACTTTTAGTTGGTTTCTTCTTCAGGTTTGAAAGGAATTGCGGTCCGGGGCAATGTCGATGTTGTATTGAAACTGTTTGAAAAAGGCCTGGGCCATGTCATCCCAGGCATACCAACGAGATGTGTCTTGATCAGTAAACCATTCAGAGGCTACCCTCGTAAGGCTTTCCCCAAAATAAGCCATTAGCAATTCTTCATTTCTTCCTACACCTCTTAGTTGATTGCAATACCTTTTCAGGTGGGCTATGGGGTCTCCATGTCCATCATACGTTTCAAATTTAGGGATCTTGAAACCAAGTTGCAAACGAACATCGGGAAACATACATAGATCCTTGAAGGCAATACTCTTCTGATCTGCCAAGCCTTGCATGTTTTTCAACTGTCGTCTAAGATATTCACTCTTTGGGCCATTTCTTCCTGTGACATCTTTTGGGCAGGCTTCTCAATGTTTGCAGGAAGATCAAATCGGTACGAGTGGTACTCAGGAGAATTGTACATCTCTTGCTGGGTAGCAAACTATGATTCACGAATCTTCTTCTATACCACTGTAGGTTGTGGGACAGTGAAGACAGGCATAACTTCGGCGATTGTCTGATTTGTTTTCAATGGCACACTTTGGGGGTACGCAACAAAAGTTCTAGTTTTAGTTGTACAATTGGGATAAGGACTGAACCCATGTGGATAGGATTGATCAGACAATGAGACCGGGATGGCAGTAGTCGAGATGGGTGTGAACTTTGGGAAACCATGAGAAGAAAAGGGCGGTTCTTGGTCATTAGCCCATGCTTGATGCATTTTAGTCATTTTCTGTTTCAAAACTCTATTTTCCTTAATCACAGTAGACTCTTGTTGAACCCTCTGACCCTGAGTCTCATGACCGCTCATAACAACTTCGATGTCAATTGTCATTTCTCCCTTGGATTTTGTGTTGAGAGCTTACCACAAACCGACCACCTTAAACTTTCTTCACAATTCAAAATAAAAGACACGTTAGAATGGACTCAGTCGGTCCTTATTATCATTCTTTTTTTTCACTTTCTTTTTTTTTCAAAATCATTTGATCGAACCTAATGTGGGTTGCCTACGTATCATATGGGAACATGAATCAAATCATGCGTAGTTCGGGAAGATCAGGCATAAGGGACATAAACTAACTCTTTTTTTATTTATTTTGAATTTACATTTTTTTTCTCGAAACAGACTTAAAAAGAAGAAAGACTTCTAAAGAAGAAAGGAAATATATATTAGATTTTTGGACTTTTATTTTGAATTTATGAAAGAAATACTTCTAAAGAAAAATAAAATATTTTTGAATCTTGAATTTTCTTTTCAATTTTTGAAAGAAATTTTTTTTTGGATTTTTTTAAAATTGGGGACTCAAAGAGAGAATTTTCTAAAGTATGAAGTAAAAGAAATTATTTTTGGATTTTTAAAATTTGGATCTCAAAGAAAGACTTTCCATAGAAGGAAGTAAAGAAAAAATATTTATTTTTTCGATTTTTTTTGTTTTTGAAAATTGAAAACAAAACAAATAAAAAGGTAGAGAATATTTTTTTTGGGGGGAGGGGGGGATTTTGATTTGATTTGTCTTCTTTCCTTTTTAATGAAAGATTCCTACGAAGAAAATGTTTTTTTGGGTTTTTAAAAAAAAAATTCTTATTACTTTATTTGAGATTTTCTAAAAAAAAAAAAGACTTCTAACGAAGGAACTCACGAAAAATATTTTTGGATTTTTTTTAAAAATAGGGGCCGGAACCGATGAGGTTTCCCTACGTATCTCATCTCCGGTGAGAATCAGACCCGCGTAGTTCTGCCAGTTTTGACAGAACCGGGTAAACATTACTTTTGAAAAAATTCACTTATTTTCTTTCTTCTTTTTTTGGGGAGAGTTTCAGCACTTTTCAAATACCTACCTCTCGGTCTTGATTTTCTCTCTTTTTTTTTTTTTTTTTTTTGATTTTCTTTCCCATTCTAGAAGCCAGTCAACATGTAAGACAAAATAAACAGATATGCAAGTAGCACGTAAGATGCATCGGGATGCTCTTTTAAATTGGGTACACCTGTCTTAGACGGACCCAACCCCTATGTTGAGTCCCCAAAGTCAAATGCACATGATGCAAACAAACGTTCCTACTAGGGATCCGACATGAGGCTATGTTATTCTAAGTTTAAATCCTGGGGTTTATTGTTCTAGACCTGGCTTACCCGAGCGGACAGCTCGAGCTGGGGGGAGGGAGCGTACCGGGAATACAGAAGCTTCACCGGCTATGCAAATTGTTCGAATCTCGTTCTAAAATTTTGATATGACTCTAACAGAAAAGAAGTCACACGAAATGCACACTTCCCAGATGATTTAGAAGACTCAGAGAGAAGGGGGTTTCGTTAGAGTTTATATACAGTCCAAATAATATCAAAGCGGTAAAAAATGACATTTATCGCATTAGGCTCAAAAACGTAAAAATCAGATAAGCATGAAAGCCAAACATAAAAGCTATTCTAAGTTTGAATTATGAACCCTGAACAAGAGATTCTGAGTTTGATCCCTAGCAGAGTCGCCAGAGCTGTCACACCTCCTTTTTCACCCCTATGAGGGTAATAAGGGAGTTGTTCCAATTAAAGTAACATTATTCGGATTTGGGATTTATTTTAGTTTTTAGAGTCGCCACCCGGATTTTTGACGATGTTTCTGGACACCGTTTTATTTTAAAAATCCCAAACCGAGGAAATTTTGACTCTGTTTTAAGTTGTCTGTGACCAGAAATCCGAGTAAGGAATTTTGTTAACCCTGGAGAAGGTGTTAGGCGTTCCCGAGTTCCGTGGTTCAAGCATGGTCGCTTAACTATTAATATTTGGCCTAGTTATCTGATTATTTACATGTTTTAGCCTATTGTGCAATATAACTCTAAATGCTTTCAATTACTCAGTCAACTGCTTTTAGTATTTATGAAAATTTTTCAACGAGTCGCGATGTCGCGTACTTGTTTGTTTTTGTACACATTGCGAATCACGCCACGTGAAATGCACCCGTGATTTACAATATGTTTATTTTATTGTTTGGAGTTAAAGTCGGGGGAATGGGTTGCCACACCCGAGTGTAGACGATTGAAAATTCCTATTTGAGGCGATATTCAATTATTCTCTAAGTTTTGGAATATTTACCTAAAAGAGGTATTTTAGCTTATGGGATGTGTATATAAATCATTTTTTGATATTTTATGGATTTATCTTCGGACAAGTCACGATGGCGTACACTTGTCATTTTTGGACACATTGCAACCGTGCCACATGAAATGCACCCGCGATTTACAACATGTTTATTTTAATTTATGTTTGAAATTATAAGGTCGAGTCACATGCAACGCACACTCGAATGAGTTTTATATATCGTGACCATGCCACGAGAACCATATACATAATTTGTACACGTGCCTAAAAGAATTTGTACAGATGTTTACAAGTTATTTTAACCTACTCGATTAAATCTTTAAATAGTAAACATAACATGTTGTATCAAAAGAGACAGAGTATTAAAAGTGACATGAAACCTCTCTATTTAATTTTCAAAAACATCATAAAGTAAACACTCACGTCATTGGAGACACATGCCAATATATATAAATGAAATCAGAATAAGAGTGGAAAGGCCAATAAAGGCCAAATTTAGGTGACAAACTTCCAACAGCATAAATGATAGAAGACAAAATTGGAATACTATAAAAGTTATTGCTAAAATAATGAATGAAATGGACCTTCATGGCTGAAAATTTAGAGCGCATACACTGAAAATAGAAGCTCTAGAACAACAATCCTCAAGCAAGCTACGGATCAGAAACCCGAACTGAAATCGACATCCCCGAACGGACTCATCTCTACTGGGTTTGAATGGTGGTTTCAAGTTGTGTTTCATACTGGTTTGGGGCTGAATTCAGGTCTGTTTTTTAGTGAGTTTTTGGGAAGCTTTCAACTGGTATTTGAAGAAGATTCTGCTGCTCTTTTGGGTAGGATAGAGCTGGATTTTTGGAGTGGCTATTTGATCGGTTTTCTACGGCAGAAATAGGGTGTGGGGAGCTATTTCAAGTTGCAATTCGGAGGCTGTTCTTGCGTGATTTTTGAGCTGAGATGGTGGTGTTTTGGAGGTTGTTCGGCTGCTTCTAATGGTGGAGCTTGTGTGACTGGTTTAAGCTCATTTTTTGGAGGAAGAAGAGGAAAGAATGCGAGTCTTTTTTAGCGTGGTCTGCGGCGAAAGGTTATGTCAGTAAGAAGAATGAACAAAGAAGAAGAGGTGCTGGAGGGTGGTCAGCCGTAACTTTTTTTTCGTAAGGGAGAAGGTCCTCTTTTCTTTTTCTAATTAGGTCTCTTTATAGGGTATATGTTTTAGGGTTTGGTTAATAGTTATTAGGCTAAGGGGAATGGGCTTGGGAATTGGGTTGGGTCCATGTTTTGTTAGGTTTTACATTTGGGCTAAGAAGACTATAATGATATAATGTATTTATAAATATGTAAAAATTATTCTTAATTGATTTTAATAAATTATTATATTTAAAATATAACGAAATATTAAAGTTGAAACTATTTTTTTTGGTATTTTTCAAAGATTATATAAAAATAAAAATCCTAGCAAAATAGTATGATTACAAAATGAAACTATATTTTTTGTATAATTTTTTTTTTTTTGCGATAAAATAAAGTAAAAAGGTCAAAACTAGTTAAGATAATTATATTAGACCTAAACTAAATATTTGAACGCTATACTGTGTAAAATCACAGGGAGGGTCAAAAATTACATTTCTACAATATGGAGTGATGTGGAATTAAGTCAAAATTAAGTGGTTCCAGTAATTATGGAACGGTAAACGAGGAATGCGATAAAAATGAGAAAGGAACGAGATTGCACTTATCCAAATCCTATAGATATGCTATGACTCCAGAACATTATGCAAGTACAACACCGGGGAGAGGCAGTAAGGGTTTCCCCCCAGGATGGTATTGATAAATAAGTATGAATAAACACTTGAGAAATAAGGAGCTAGTGCGAGAGATAAGTTAAGACAAAGAAATAACCTAAGAGAGATTACGCAGAAAATAGATATGAGAATGGGCCAACGAGTAGTTAGTAGTTGAGCCTAGTTATGGCTAGACAGGAAGATACAGACAAATCAACAAATCGTACAAGATAAACATAGTGAACCCCAACATGGGGAATTCAATCTCGTGGATATGACATCGTGATCCTTGAGAAATATTCAGATAGGAGTTGGGATAGTTAAAGGTAACATACGAGTGTTGTTGAAATAAAAGAGAATGCCACTAGGAAGACAGTCAAAATCTCAAGTTCAGAAGCAACCCTACAAGCATACAAGCGTAAACTACGGATAGTTATAGGAGAAGAAGGACATCAAAAATGCCGTCCAGTATTTGGTGTAATAAGATCGCAGCTTTACAAGAGTCAGAGGATCCTCCCTAAATACTACAATGAAAGATTAGCTGAGGACATAAGGAATAAGTCTTTAACCCAAGAATAGTAACTTGAAGAATAAATGGTCTTGTAACAATAGTCTCATAACAATATTGTTCGTACTCCATAAGAAAGTGGCACTTATCGTGGCTATGAACGGGAATAAGAAAACACTCGAAAGTTGATATTCAAGATCATATGGGCTGTACTGAATTCCAATATGTGTGCGCACTAAGATGCAAGCAAGTTGAAAGGTTCCGAGTAATATAAATAGATATGTGTAGGTTGCAAGATATTATATGGTAAAGCAACAAGGTTCTAGAAGAAAGGAGTAAGGATAAGAAAGGGCGAGTGAGAAGGTGACGAGAATGGATAAGTCATCAGGATTAAGCCCATGAAAACAAGTGAGCTAACGGTTTCTCTAAGTTATAGAAAGCTCAGTATAGCCTGAATGAACTCAAAAGAGTCTAAAACTAGTAGCATTTAGAAGAGATGGAATGTTGCCCTGGTAGTAGAATATTATGATAGATAAAGGATGACGTTTGGGCCTTCATTTGAGTAATGATTTGCAGAAAAACAAAAAAGGGATTTCATGAATTATACGGGATTAAATACCCACGTAAGGTGAATCACATTGGGGTGCTATAAAATACGGTTATTGTAGTACAATATCACCCCTCAAGTGGATCAGGAAAATCACTTCAAATATTCCTCAATGCAACGTAAGCCCTAGTGGCAAGGTATTACGTAAGAAGTTTCAAGTGTTAAATGGTAAATTGTATATCAACATTGAGGTGAATCAACAATGGATGGATAAAAGTTATCAGTATAAGATGGGATCAGACTGCCATTCTTATGATGAACAGTAACAAAGAAGCATTAAAGGACTTAGATTTATACATATAGGATAAGCAATGAAAGTAAGTTGGAGTTTGGTAGCAGACCTCAGTAACGATAAATCAAATTAAGAGTTTTTTGTACAGTATGACCTACCTAGATGAAGTAATGTTACACCCCATTTTTCGCACGTGTAAGTACACCATAAGTAAATTGATATAAGCTCGGAAATGAGATGTTAGATCCCACATTTTCATACGTTAAAGTTTCGTCGTAAGTTAATCAACGTAAGATCGGGAATGAGATTATCTTGAGATTATAAGCATTATGCTATTTCAAACAAGTGATAAGTAAATTCGTGAAGGTGAGAGGGTAAGAAAATAAAAAAATGAATTTCATCAAAGTTTGACGTTTTGAGATAAAATACGGTCTAAGCTATAATACCTCGTATTTATGGACTAGTGCCATACAAGGTACCACATGACCACGATAGTAAGGTGTATAAAGTGTGTTAAAAGTGAGTAGTATTTTAAGTAATTTGAGATTATTCTTAATTTTGTGGATAATTGAGTAATTATCGGTCAGTGGGAGATTAAAAAGATAATTAAGAAGTTTAGTGGATAATTAATGAATTAATTGGATAAGATTAAGGCTCCCAATGTGGCAGCCCATAAGGTTGGATAAGAAAACCAAGTAATGACCCTTGGTGTAGGAAGATAGGTGGAATTTTAAGAGATTTTTGGATGGCTAAAATAAGGCTTATCAAGTGCGGCCCACACCACAATAATAATGACCTTTCTAACTTATTCATTCACTTAGGAAAGATAGCATAACGGATCTGCTATGGAAACATAGATAACTTAAGCAAAATTACACACGAAGATATACTGTGTAATAGCAACGTGATTTGCAATTCTAAGAGAGCATGTACAATCTTTCTCAAGAACATCAAACGAATTTTTCTCTATTTCGATCTCACCGTTACGTGTTTTATCACAAAAGACGTGTGTTAGAGGGATTGTCAAGTGAATCAGCTCAGGTATGTTAAGGTTATTCCTTATTTCTTTTTGGCATGATGTAATGACCCGGTCGGTCATTCCGAGAGTTTAGCTTCGTGTCCCTCGTTTCTGCTTCATTTTATGTGGTTCAGCTTCATTTATGTGTGTTGGGTCGATTGGTTCGGGTTCAGAGTGGTCATGGTGAGAATTGAGGCATTTAGTCTCTCAAGGTAGCCTAATAGTTAAGAAAGCCAACTGAGAGTTGACTTATTGGTGAACGACCTCGGAATGCATATTTTATAGATCATATGGTTTCGTTAGGTGATTTGGGACTTAGGAGTGTGTTCGGAATGGAGTTTTGATGTCCGGTGTAGAATTAGGCTTGAATTGGCGAAAGTTAGTTTTTAGCGATTTTCGGTCGGCAGTGGAAAATAGGATATGGGGGTCGGAATGGGATTCTGGAAGTTTGGACAGGTCTGTAATGTCATTTTGTATATGTGTGCAAAATTTCAGGTCAATCAGAGGTGTTTTGGTTGGTTTCGGCGTCGTTGGCGAAATTTAGAAGTTTCAAATATCATAAGTTTGAATTTGATGTAATTTTCGTGTTTCATGTTGTTTTTGATGTTTCAAAGGCTTGCCTAAGTTTTAATAATGCTATGGGGTGTGTTGGTATGTTTGGTAGGGGCCCCGAGGGGCTCGGGATTGATTTCGGATGGTTGGCAGAGTTTTGAACTTGGAAAATTTGCAGCAAATGGCTACTGGTGTAAGTTTCTGGTGTTGGCCGCACCTGCGGATACCTGCGGATGGGTAACCGCAGGTGCGAAAGTCCACGTGCAGGTGAGAAGGGATTTTAAGCAGGAGGAGTCCACAGGTGCGAAGGGATGGCCGCACCTGCGAAGCCGCAGGTGCGAAGAAGGGGTCGCAGGTGCGAGAATTTGGTCCGTTAGCGGGATTACGCAGGTGCACACCTGGGACAGCAGGTGCGGGTCCGCAGGTGCGATTAAGTGTCTGCAGGTGCGGAATTGCTGGGCAGAACAGGATAAAAGAGGCCTCCCTGAAATTTTAGTTATTTCACCATTTTTGCTTGCGGTTGGAGCTCAATTGAGGGCAATTTGAAGAGAGAATTTGTGGGTCTTCAGTGGAGGAAAGTTTCCGAGTTAATAAAGTCGTTTCTATGTTATTTTGTTCGGATTAGGCTTGTATTTGAAGGATTAAAGTAAGAACAAGTTTGGAAAATGGGAGGAAAGAGTTGGGAATTTCTTTTGGCAATTTTAGTGGGCAATTGTGGTCCGATTTTGATGTTCTTGGTATGTACGGTCTCGTGGGAGGATAAGGGTTCTTGTGATGTAAATTTTATCGGATTAAGAGACGTGGGACCGGGGCTCGTGTTTGGCCAAATTTCGAGATTTTTGTATAAATTGATAGTTTTCGATTGGGTTGAGTTCCTTTG
>ML345133.1:0-22341 GCA_005239505.1 Nicotiana paniculata | reverse complement strand
TTCAATGGCTAGTGACTTTTGAATACAATTCTTAGTGCACTAACAAGTCTTTCCATGGCTCCACTCAAAAGTTAATCCCCAATATCTCACCTTACATCTTTTAGCGACTAAAAGCCTTAGGAGGAAAAGGTGCAAAAATCTCAATTTAAGAACAAAATAGGGGTACGTCTTGTAATGTGGGTACCAAAGAAAAGGTCAAACGGCTCAAAGGGGCTAGCAATGGTAATTTTTAATTCTTATGTGACAAGCACATCCATGATCAATCAAGAAAATGCCTACATCATCTCCTAGACTAGCATAACCTACAATTTTGCTTCGATTAACACACGGGGCAAGTTCTAGACTACACAGGATAGCATAGAAAATCACTAAACCTCACTCACACATTGCACATGACTCAATCACAACGGCTTCATTCAACTCTCAAGTCAATCAAGCACACAAAATTGAGAGAATTGAGCAATATTACACTATGTAGCATTCAAGTCAAACAACTGAGCTAAGGCGTCACACAATAGGCTATTTATTTTTACTCAGGCATCACATATCAAACCAAATATAAGGGAAAGCAGAATGTATGTCATAACCTAATATGTCGGTATCAAACATGTCGTAGGGTATTTCTAAGTTACTCAGTTTCTTCCTAACTACTCTAAAAAAAATTTAAAGTACCCGGTTCAAGTTACACCCTTGGATAAGAACCGCTGCCCAAAGAAAAACCAAGGGATACTACCTCAATATCCTACAAAAAGTAAAAAAAAAAATCTTTTTGCCGTTTTTAAATCGGACTTTATCCCTCAAGAAAATTGTCCAACAGATCCATCGTTGGGAAAATCCGAGATTTTTTGAAAAAATAATAATTTTATACAATTACACCTCAGAAAATAGTTTCCCCACCCCACACTTATGTTATGCATAGTACTCGATGCATGATCACAAAGAAAAACATTAAAACAAGGGTGAGAAATACTCCCTGAGACCCCCTCGGGCTTATCCCGGACATGATTCTCAATCTTTAGAGTCGGGATGACCCCACACTTAAGCTCAAACATGCCCCTCAGCTTCAACTTTTGGGTACTCAAACTTCCCCTACTCTGCAAAATAAAAACAACACAAAACTGACACTAAAAAATAATTAAAATATATACAGGCTGGGTTGCCTCCCAACAAGCGCCTTATGTATAGTCGTGGCACGACTCAGATGCTTCACCACTTTTCCTTCCACTTTGAGGATATGAATTGCTCCCCCAATTTTGTATCAATTTTTCGGTCACGTTCATGGGGTGGTGGTGTAAAAATGAAGGGACCAAACAATAGGTATCGCATCTTGCACTTCTTGGCCCTTAGGTGGGGGGTGTCATTTTGTCTCCTTGTCATCACAAATTTCAAAATATAAACACTTTGTTCCTCATCCATTGACTCCTCTATATGCTCGACTGGATCAATTCCCATGTCACCAACCAAACACAATGTTGAAAAGTGTTTAGAATGAGGTCCAATACGCTCCAATTCAAAAACTGCATTATTTTTGACATCCTCTATTTTATACTCTTCATCAACCTTCACATCATTAATAATTTGGTCGAATATTTGGATTTCCTCTTTCCGCTCCACAAGCTAGTAAGTATCCACAAATATTGATGGTAGGACATCAGACACCTCAATTTTTTTATTCAATTGAGCCTGCAGGTCATGGATATCTGAGGCAAATTGGTCTATCTCTTCCCTGAATTCTATTCTTCCTTCTATCAGTTGCTCTGTCATATTTGAAAGACCATCACGAAGAAACTCATGAGATTTTATTAGTTGAGCTTGTTCCTCTAGCCAAGATTGGCTCATTATATCTGCTTCTTCAAAATTATCTTCGGGTGGGAACTCGCTCTCTTCGTCGAGTTGAGGTTGTTCTTGGAAATTGGCCATTAATTCATCCACTTTAGCCTGAGCCTTTAGCTAAGGCGTCAAGAACTTGTTGCTCGGCTATCATGTTCTGTTGCTCCGCTGCTTGTCTCATCAAGTCCATAATACGAGACACGCTTTCCATATCCTCCACTTCCTTGCTCCTATCAAACTCATTAACATTATTAGATACATTACAATAAAAGCTCTGAGAAGGATAATAAGAATTAGTACAACCATCCCAATCGCCACCTTGACAACCACACACATTACAAAAATTCCACACATTAGATTGAGATGGACAATATTGCCACATATGTGGTCCTCCACAATATGGACAAGGATCGTCATAATAAGAATAACCACTATTCGACCAATTATCATTCTAAGATGTCATGTCAAGAAAGATAGTAAAATATTAAATTAAGTNATCGTACCCACAGGGACTTGTGATTAACTATCCACTAAACTAAACTCAAACAAATATTTAACTAGAATTAATCTAAAATAGTAAATCGAAATAATTGGCGAAATTAGACACGAATTCAATAAGAGCCGATATTCTAGAGCTATGGGTTACAAACAATCCTATTGAGTTTTCCACTTAAATTGTCTAATTAATTTATTTGGTTTATTTATTGACGAGGTTAATATTGCTCGTAGCCTTCTCCCGAAGTACAACTCGCCTATTCAAGCTAACCTAATGCCTATATTCCTATGGAATCAGGATTAACAAGAACGCATTAATAATTCCCGTATAATAACCAAGCAAGGCGATTAGGTATATTCCTATCCTAACCGCAAATCCGCTCCCCTGAAGGGTTAAGATCTTGCTCTACCCAATCTTATATGCAATCTAGAACTCCCTCTCCCGAGTTCAATCCTAGATTCGTACATAGTATTCAATTGGTGATCAAGAAATCATATAATTAAGTGCACGATTGAATAAATAAACCAATATGATAAAATAATAAGAACAATTCAAGCTTCAAACTACAACGTTCATGTAGCACCCAAAACTCTAGAACTAATAAACTGTGAAATTAAAGGAAGAGAAGAAAAACTAGGTAGAGCCTCCTTCAAGCGTGGTTTGTGTTCCTCCACGTCAAATCCCTTCGTGAATCTCTCCTCAAAGTTGTGCTTTTGGGTCTATTTATATGTTTGGGAAAACCCCTAAACATGTAGGATACTTCTAGTCAAACCGGGAAACACTTAAAACCTTCAAACTCGAATTGGACCAGACCAGGGACCCCAGGCGTTAAGCACCAAACACCCAGATATAGCCAGGCCAGGCCGGGCGTTAGGGCTTTAACGCCCAGCTATAGCAAGGTATGACCAGGCTTTATGTCTCAAACGCTCGGCTATAGCCCCGGTCACTCCTTTTCGACTCTTGAGCGTATTTTTGACGTTTATGCATCCATTTAGCTCGGCTTCCATATCCAATTCACCTACACATGAAATAGACTCCATTATGCACATATGACATGTATTTTTATCATTAACGCACATAAAACGTAAGGTACATAAAACCATGAAATCTAGCCACGCATCAGCGACACCCGAAGAAATACCTGGTCGCCGATCATAAATGCCAAATATCGAACTCTGCGATCTGCATAACTCTTCTGCCTGGACTGAGCTGTACGAAGTCTATCCTGAATGATCTTCACCTTGTCCAACACATCCTGGACTAACTTAGAACCCAACAATATAGCCTCTCCCGGCTCAAACCATCCGACTGGAGACCGGCACCGTCTACCATACAACGCCTCGTACGGAACCATATGAATGCTCGACTGATAGCTGTTATTATAGGCAAACTCAGCTAAAGGCAAGAACTGGTCCAATGAACCACCAAATTCAATAACACAAGCTCGCAACATATCCTCCAAAACCTGAATAGTGCACTCGGACTGCCCGTCCGTCTGAGGATGAAATGCGGTGCTCAAATAAATATGGGTGCCCAACTCTCGCTGAAATACTCTCCAGAAAAAGGAGGTAAACTGAGTACCTCGGTCTGATATAATGGACATGGGCACTCCATGCAGCCTAACAATCTCTCTCATATAGATCCTTGCCAACTTCTCTGCTAAATACGAAACTGATACTGGAATGAAGTGCGCTGACTTGGTCAGCCTATCCACAACGACCCATACTGCATCAAACATCCTCTGAGTCCGTGGGAGTCCAACTACAAAGTCCATGGTGATACGCTCCCACTTCCACTCGGGAAGCTGAATCTGCTGCATCAAACCACCAGGTCTCTGGTGCTCGTACTTAACCTGCTGACAATTCAAATACCGAGCTACATAAGCTACAATATCCTTCTTCATTCTACGCCACCAATAATGCTGCCACAAGTCCTGGTACATCTTTGCGGCACCCGGATGAATAGAATATACGGAACTATGGGCCTCCTGTGGTATCAACTCACGAATGCCATTGACATCGGGTACACAAATACGACCCTGCATCCTCAATACTCCTTCAGCATCAACTGTAACCTGCTTGGCATCCCCGTGCCTGGCTCTATCTCTAAGAACACACAAGTGACGACCATCATGCTGCCTGGCCCGAATACGGTCATATAAGGAAGAACGGGCTACGGTATGGGCCAAAACACTGCCAGTCTCAGAAACCTCCAATCTCACAAATCGGTTGGCTAACGCCTGAACATCCAAAGCAAGAGGTCGCTCTCCGACTGATAAATAGGCAAGACTACCCATACTAGCTGACTTTCGGCTCAAAGCATCGGCCACCACATTGGCCTTTTCCAGATGATAAAGAATGGTAATATCATAATCCTTCAACAACTCTATCCATCTCCTCTGTATCATGTCAACTCCTTCTGTTTAAACAAATACTGTAAGCTCTTATGATCCGTGAACACTTCACATGGCACACCATACAAGTAATGCCTCCAAATCTTCAACGCATGCACATTAGTTGTTAACTCCAAGTCATGAACTGGATAGATCTTCTCATAGACATTTAACTGACGAGAAGCATAGGCTATAACCTTGCCATCCTGCATCAATACTGCACCAAGCCCAACCCGTGAAGCATCACAATACACGGTATACGATCCTGAACCTGTGGGCAACACCAACACTGGTGCCGTGGTCAAAGATATCTTGAGCTTCTTAAAACTCTCCTCTCACTCATCAGACCACCTGAACTGGACACTCTTCTAAGTCAACCTGGTCATCGGGGCTGCAATGGATGAAAAGCCCTCCACAAACTGGCGATAATAACCTGCTAAGCCTAGAAAACTCTAGATCTTTGTAGCTGAGGTGGGTCTAGGCCAATCTCTGACTGCTGAAATCTTCTTGGGATCCACCTGAACACCCTCTGACGATACCACATGGCCTAGAAAGGCAGCTGAATTAAACCAGAACTCACACTTGGAAAATTTGGCATACAACTGACTATCCCTCATAGTTTGGAGGACGACTCTAAGGTGCTGATCGTGCTCCTCTCGGCCGCGAGAGTATACCAATATATCATCAATGAAAACAATGACGAATGAGTCCAAATAAGGCCTGAACACTCAGTGCATCAACTCCATAAAAGCAGGGGGGACATTCGTCAGCCCAAATGACATCACCAAGAACTCATAATGCCCATAATGAGTGCGGAAAGCTATCTTAGGGACATCAGACGCCCTAATACTCAGCTGATGGTAACCAGATCTCAAGTCAGTCTTGGAAAACACTGAAGAACCCTGAAGCTAGTCGAATAAATCATCAATCCTCGGCAAAGGATATTTGTTCTTAATAGTAACCTTATTCAACTGCCGGTAGTCAATACACATCCTCATCAAGCCATCTTTCTTCTTGACAAACAATACTGGAGCACCCCAAGGAGAGACACTAGGCCTAATGAAGCCTTTATCCAACAAATCCTTCAACTGATATTTCATCTCCTTCAACTCTGGTGGGGTCATACGATACGGCGGAGTAGAAATAGGCTGGGTGCCCTGAGCTAACTCAATACAAAAATCAATATCCCTGTCGGGTGGCATACTCGACAAGTCAGCAGGTAAAACCTTTGGAAACTCACGAACCACGGGCACCGACTCCAGGGAAGGAACCTCGCCGCTAGAAACACGAACATAGGCCAGATAGGATAAAAACCCTTTCCGACCATGCGCCGAGCCTTCATATAAGAAATGACTCTACCAAAAGAATGACTAGGAGTTCTCTTCCACTCCAAACGAGGCCCCCTGGCAAAGCCAAGGTCACTGTCTTGGCATGACAGTCCAGAATAGCATAATAGGGGGATAACCAATCCATCCCCAATATAACCTCGAAGTAAACCATATAAAGAAGAAAAATATCAACCTGAGTCTCCAGACCACCAATGACTACTAAGAAAGCACGGTAGACTCGATCTACCACTATAGAATCACCCACTGGTGTAGAAACATGCACAACAGTACTCAAAGAATCACGGGACATACTCAAGTAAGGGGAAAAATATGAAGACACATAGGAGAATGTAGAACCTGGATCAAATAACACCAAATCCTCTCAGCCGCAAACTAAAATTGTACCTGTAATAACTACATCAAAAGCCTCGGCATCAGGCCTAGCAGGAAAAGCATAGCACCGGGGCTGAGCCCCTCCAATCTAATCATCTTTGGGTCGACCTACTGCAGCCTAACCTCTACCTCTCGTGACATGTCCTCCACCTCTATGAGTCTCACCTCTACCTCTGGCACCCCGACCGCCACCCCTAGCTAACTGAGGAGGTGGGGGTGCACCTGATGCGGGAACTATGGCACGGAAACCCTGATACTGAGACCCACCAGAACCTCGGGGGCATAACCTGGAAATATGCCCCAAACCACCGCAAGTATAACAAGGCCTCTGCTGATGTGGTTGCGGACTCTGAAACTGGCCATGTTGACCTTGATAACTACCCAGGAAGTTCTGAAGCGGCGGTGCACTGATAGGTGCTGGTGGTGCACCAATAGGAGCTGGCGGTGCACTGTGAGCTGCCTGAAGTGCCGACTGATAGAGTCTGGGAGGATGACCACTGCCTGAAGAATCCCTGCCCCCAGATGAGTCTTCACTGAAATGACCAAAGTGACGGGGCCTCTTGTCAACCCCCTGACCACCACCCTGTGACATAATCATATCGATCCTGCTGGACACATTGGCCGCATCCTGGAACGATATATCAGTGCCTGACTCTCTAGCCATATGAAGTCTGATAGGCTGGGCCAATCCCTCAATAAATCTCTGAACCTTTTCCTGATCAGTGGGAAGTATCATAAGAGCATGTCGGGCTAGAGTGATGAACCTGGTCTCATACTGAGTCACTGTCATAGATCCCTGTTGGAGACGCTCAAACTGCCTCTGAAGGTCCTCTCTCTGAGTAATGGGAAGGAACTTCCCCGAAAATACCTCTGAGAAATGAGTCCAAGTCCAAGGTGCAGACCCAGCTGGTCAGGCTAAGCAATAGTCTCTCCACCAACTCTTGGCTGCGCCAGATAACCGGAAAGTAGCGAAGTCAACCCTGTTGAAATCCACTAAGCCCATGTTCCGAAGAACCTCACGACAGCTGTCCTAATAATCCTGGGGATCCTCTGATGGTGAACCAGTAAAAGTGCAGTGAATAACTTAGTGAACCTGTCCAGTCTCCACAAAGCATCCGCTGACATAGCTGCTCCCTCTGCTACCGGTGCTGCAATACCCGGCGGAGCTACTCCGGCTGGCTGAGGTGTCGAAGTCTGAAACTGTGGAGCTAGCTACTCTGTCGTGCGAGTGGCAGGAGTCTGGGTACCTCTCCCAGCCTGAGAGATGGCTGGTGCAGTAGGAAGAAGACCCGCCTGTGATACACTCTCCATGAGTCCGACTAGACGGACAAGAGCGTCCTGAAGCACTGGGTAGCTATGAACCCCTCTGGGACCTGAGCTGGTCCAACTGGGACTGCCGGAACTGGGGGACCTCCTCGTCAGACTCGACTTGAGGGTCCTCCACAAGGGCTCCTGCTCTAGGCTGAGCCCTGCCTCGGCCTCAGCCTCTAGCACGGCCTCGTCCTCGACCTCCACCCCTCGTAGGAGCTGTAGCAGGAGTGTCGGGCTGCTGAGCGGAACCAAGGGAAGCATGCGTCCTCACCATCTGTGAGAGAATAGAATAGAAACTCAATCAGTACTCAGAATTCATATTGCACTACAGAGATGAAAAGAAATGTGGAGTCACCCTAACTTTGCAGCCTCTAGGGGATAAATACAGACGTCTCTGTACCGTTCCCTCAGACTCTACCAAGTTGTCCGTGAGTTGTGAGACCTAAGCAACCTAGAGCTCTGATACCAACTTTTCACGCCCCGAAATCCCACCGTCGGGCCGTGATGGCGTCTAACGTTGAACCCGCTAGACAAGCCAACGTGTACAGTTAACTAAGATGATAACATCGAATTAACAGATAAGCTAAAAACAGTTCACAACTTAACAGCGAAAATAAATAAAGTTTCAAACTAAGTAAAGACAACATAATACAAAGTCGCAATAATTTCCCAAAACCTGGAGTCACAAACTCACGAACTGTCTATGGAGTGCTAATACAAAGTCTGAAAGGAAATACATGACTATCTCTGAAAACTAGAGGAAAACAAGACAGAAAGGAAGAACTAGGGATATGATGGGTATACCTTGAAGCCTCTAAGATGAGCTGAAAGACACTCCCACTAATGATGTCCACCGGGTCCGGCTGCGTAATCTGCATAACATAAAGAAGTGCAAGTGTAGCATCAGTACAACCGACCCCATGTACTGAGTAAGTGCCAAGCCTAACCTCGGCGAAGTAGTGACGAGGCTAGGACACGACAACAAAATGTACCTGTGCAGTTCAATAGTATAGTAGAAACTAAACAAGAGTACAATTACGGGGAAGAACATGCTGGGGGTAAGAGATAGCAAAAACTGAAATGACGGAAACAAAAACAACAGTCTGAAACATCTGAAGATAACAACGGGAATTGACAACAAAAATTAAACAGTGAAAAGATACGGCACAGAATGTCCCATGTGCATAATAATATAGAACATGGTACGGAATGTCCCCTCGTGCATAAACAATATAAACATGGCACAAAATGTCCCCTCGTGCTTAATAATATAAAATATGGCACAGAATGTCCCCTCGTGCATAAACAATATAAACATGGCACAGAATGTCCCCTCGTGCATAATAATATAAAATATGGCACGGAATGTCCCCTCGTGCATAATAATATAAAATATGGCTCGGAATCACCCTTCGAGCTTTTACACTCTTCCTCACCAAAACAATGACAATATCAATGGCAAGGAATATAGCATAGTGGAAATACAATTCAAAAATCACCCGGCACGGGGAAAGTATCAGTCAATATCGTAACGATTGCCCGACAAGGGTCTCAGCTATAACCAATCATTTCAAATATATCCTTTACAATAGGGTTCTCAATCGGACCAATACATCATGAGTTCATCAACCAGAGATTTCGACATTAATCAACTTCCAAGTAGAGACAATTGCATATTATAACGAACATGGAAGTAATAATAATAAGGTTTTTATCGAAAATAGACTCACGGGCATGCTTGACACACAATGCATAGGTACTCGTAACCTCACCTACGCATTGAACATGATAAGAACTTAACACATAACATACAATACCTATTCCCTCACCAAATTTATGCAAGACACTTATCTCGGGTCCAAAATATTGCAATCAACCCTCTAACACCGCCTTTCCTTTAGAACTCAACTCCGGAAGGGTATTATATAGACATACTTAACTCAAGTATATCAATATTGATTCAATAATTCAATTCCATAGCCTAATTACCCATTTCCATGCATTCTTCCAATAATAACAAAATTCGACCCCGGGCCCGCTTGGTCCAAACATAAGGTCCGGGCCAAAACCCGATCACCCATACCCCCACGATTTAAAATATATGATTTGTTTTGAAATCCAACCCCAAATTGAGGTTGAATTTCCCAAAGTCCCATACTCCCTAACTCTACCCAAATCCCCTAATTTCTACTTGTTTTCATGATCCCAGGCCTCGATAATTGGAGTTGAAGTCACTTACCCAAGTGGTTAAGGAGGAGAATTGGCTTGGAGGTCGAACTGGGGGTTTGAGGAAGAAGATAATGGTGGAAAATGAGAAAATCCCGTATGCTTTCTGATTTAAGCGTTTAAAATCACTGGGCAAAAATACCCTTCGCGTTCGGGGGCCTATGGCCGCGTTCGTAAAGGGTTGACAATCCTGACCTACGCGTTCGCGTGTCCTTGGTCGCTTTCGCGTAGGTTGGACGCCACTGGCTTACGCGTTCGCGAGCCTAGGGCCGCGTTCGCGAAGAACAACCTACTCAGCCCCCTAGACTCCCCAGCCAAACACTACGCGTTCGAACCCCTGGGGACGGGTTAGCATAGAAGCACTGTCCAGTGCTCCACGTACGCGTCTCCCTCTACGCATTCGCGTAGAGTAAAAACTCGGGCCAAGATGATTACCCTTCGCGTTTGCGGGCCCTTGGCCGCGTTCGCGAAGAGTATTACACCAGACACCAGCAAAACATCAAAAACACCAGATTTTTCTACTTTATACACCCCGTTAACTACCCAAAACTCACCTGAGCCCTCGGGGCTCAAAAATAAAAATACACACGACTCCCAAATCAACCTACGGACTTATTCAAGCATTTAAATAAGAAAAATATCATCAAAAACAAGGAACTAAACCTCAAATCTCATAGAGTTTTCTTAAAGCTTCATAAAGCTCAAACATTCCAATTTCGATCCGAACCACGTCATGTCAAGTCCGTTTTACACCAAATTTCACAGATAGCTCACACAACATTAAACCTCGTGCCAAAGTTCATTTTCAAAAGTCTTTCTTATTTTCAAAAAACAATTTTCTTTAAAAATTCATTTCTCGGGCTTGGGACCTCGGAATTTGATTCCGGGCATACACCCAGGTCTCATATTTTACTACGGACCCTCCGGGACCGTCAAATCACGGGTCTGGGTCCGTTTACCAAAAATATTGACCAAAGTCAACTTTATTCCATTAATTATCATAAATTCAACAGTTCAACACATTTCCACATAAAAGCTTCTCGGCTACATGCTCGGTCTATGCACGCATATCGAGGTAAAATTATCGGAGGCTCTTTGGGGCCTTGAAACATAGTTTTCTGCTAAATTACACAAGATGACCTTTTGGGTCATCACAAATAGAAACCATTGAGCCAGACAGGTATACTGCCGATCATGTGTACTTTTATCCATCATGGTTGGTAGATGATATAGTAGGAGACGTCAAGCCAGGAATTGATCAGAAAAACAGGATCATAGATGATGTTGCTAAGGCACACGTTACGTATAGAAGGCTACGCGAAAGGTTTTCAAGTTTGAATCTTGACATCTAGAACAACACAAAGTGGACATGGAGGCGATAAACGAATGGAGGGAAATTGCCACTAA
This sequence comes from Nicotiana paniculata, assembly GCA_005239505.1. Taxonomy (NCBI): domain Eukaryota; kingdom Viridiplantae; phylum Streptophyta; class Magnoliopsida; order Solanales; family Solanaceae; genus Nicotiana; species Nicotiana paniculata. Next base: position 10,958 of record ML345133.1, on the reverse strand, counting down.
ATCAACAAAGAAATTGGAATATATGGAACAAAGGTTGATGGAGTTTAAAAGGAATATGAAAAAGAGGCTTTCAGATTGCCAAAACACGGATGGAAGTTAAAGAGGGCATATAAAAATAGCTTACTTATTATTGGATATGCGCTATCTAGGGAACCTGATTGATGAAGTCAAAAGAGCCAAGCACAGAGAAAGTCCTTAAGGGACCAAGTAGATTAGGAAATGATGTTCTTTACTGTTTTCTAGCTGAGTTTTAGATTTTGATTATAGTAAGGCTAAATGACATTAGTAACATTATTATTATTGTCAATTTAGTAAGGGTTTGACTCATTTTTGCATTAATGAAATGACGCAATTATTGGCATCGATTTTCTCCAAGTCTATGTGTCATTTAGGCCTACCTCAGGCACAATGAGGTCCCCCAAATTAGGATGCAAATTATTGCATGACTTTGCGAAACATGTTTAATACTGCAAGCATTTCAATACCCCTTACTAACTTAGTTACCTTTTTCTTTTTCTTTCTTTTGATTATTCCCATTCCCCAAGGTTAGTTTGTGCATACTTGCATCGTCGGCATAGCACACTAGATCCAAAGGTCCTCCACCTCCTCCTCCACCAAGTCATCCTAAAAGAAAAAACAAAGGAAAAGGGAAAATAGATGATTTGAGTGGTATCAAAAAGGATAACGCTACCATGGAGGAAAATGTCGAAACTTCAGATGGCCGAAGTACTCCAGCGCAGAATGAACTGGTCTTACGTCTAGAACAGAAAGTCCTAGAACTACAAGAAGAACTTGAGCAGGTCCGAAAGTTGGCAAACCTTTCTCTCATCCTCAATGTCCTTGATATTAACCAGAAAAATCTGATTACCCATAACCAAACACCACCGCAAAACACAAAAAACCAAAAACCACCACCAACCCTCCTGCACCATACCAGTACACCATACCTCCTAAAAACCTTAACTCTCCCCTAGTACCAACTCCTCAACAAGACCATCATCATTTAAAGAAATACCCACAGACCACCACTTATCACACTCCCCAAAACGCATCACAACCTACTCCTGATCCCAAAAACTCAACAATGACCACCCTTATGCCCAGATTCCCGCAGTTCATAAAAGCAATCCAATATATGTGGAAACCTTATCCCACATACTTCAACAAACCCTATACATACCTGAATCGATCGAGAAAGACCTGCTCATTATGAACATGGCGGAAGAACTCAAGAAGCTCACGGGCAGATTTCAGAGTGTCAAAGGTGGTAAAGGCATTGCAAGCTTAAACTATGAGGACTTGTGCATTCAGCCAGATGTGGAATTGCCGGAGGGTTACAAACCTCCCAAGTTCGAAATACTTGATGGAACTGGTGATCCGAAAGTGCATCTGAGGACATATTGTGACAAACTTGTAAAAGTGGGCAAAAATGAACAAATCCGCATAAAACTATTCATGTGAAGCCTCACAAGAAATGCGTTGTCTTGGTATATCAACCAGAACACAAAGAAGTGGGTTAGTTAGGTAAGCATGGCATCAGACTTCATGGAAAAATTCAGGTTTAACACAGAAAACATACCATACGTTTTCTACATTCAAAACCTCAAGAAGTAACCAACAGAAACCTTCCGCGAGTATGCTACTCAGTGGAGATCTGAATCTTGGAAAGTAAGTCCAACACTCGAAGAAGAACAAATGAATAAGTTCTTCGTCAAAGCTCAAGACCCGCAGTATTATGGAAGGTTGATGGTTATTAAAAATCACAAATTCTCCGACATCATCAAGCTAGGAGAAAGAATAAAAAAAGGAATTAAGAGTGCGATGGTGAAAAATTTCGAGGCTTTGCAGGCCACAAATAACGCCTTGAAATTTGGAGGTATTTCGAAGAAGAAAGAAGCAGGTGTCGTAATGGTAGCCTAGGGTCCTAATCTCCTTTCACATACTAAAATCGTCCAACCACATACCAACCTTCACCCCAAGATACCAACAACCTGCTACAACCTACCACACCTATAATACTCAACTCGTATATTACAATTCACCTCTACCCGCTCGCCAAAACTGCCAAAAACCACGACCAAACTTTTACCGCAGACCACCTAGAAAATACACCCCAATTGTTGAGCCCATACACCAACTATATGAAAGACTGAAGGGTGCTGGTTATGTCACTCCTATCATTGCCGTTGCTATGGAGAATCCTTCCTAGTGGATTAACCCAAACAAAACATGTGCCTGTCATTCAATCATGAAGGGTTATACAATTGATGAGTGTCGCACACTGAAAGACAAGATTCAGACACTAATCGACACTAAGGTCATAGTGGCAAAAGAAGTTGCACCAAATGTTCATAACAATCCTCTCCCGGATCACAGAGGTGAGGGGGTGAATGTGATAAATATTGACGAGAAATGGGATCCGGTGGGGTTAATCGGACTCATTCAAGGGAGATGATCCTAAAACGTCGCCGATCACCCTTCCACCAGATGTGGTACAAACCCAAATACCGTTTGGAGTCAAGGTAACTACACCCTTCACTGTGATAGTAGCTCCAACTCAATCTTTCAAGTATGATGCCATCCCATGGGATATGTTGTGGAAGCAAGGATAAGGGGAAAAGCAAAAATGGAAGAGACAGGTGCTGCACAAGGAATTACTAGAACTGGAAGAGTTTATACACTTGAGAACCTGGGAGAAACAAGCAAGGAAGCTGCATCTAAGCCGCATGTTGTCGGGACTGGCACTGATGACCTTTGGGTAAATGTAAAAGCAAGAGAATACTATGTTGTCTACTATTTAAACAAAACTCCCGCTCAGATATCCATCTTGTCACTGTTGCAAAACTCCGACACACACTGGAATGCCTTGATAAAAGTTGTGAATGAAGATTATCTACCCACCAACATCACTAGTGGGGAGATGGCTAATATGGTCGTGCAGGTATTGGATATCCACGCAATCACCTTTCATGAGGATCAGTTACCACTAGAAGGACTAAGTCACAACAGGGCACTACACATCACAGTGAAATTTGAGGATAAGTTTATCACCAGGGTCCTGATAGATGGGGATTCCAATCTCAACATATGCCCAATGACTACTCTAAAGAGATTAGGTAAAGGCCTACACGAGATACAAGTGGGAAGCATGAATGTGAAGGAGTTTGATGGATCCCAAACAACCACCATCGGATAAATCAACCTTAGCCTATGTATGGGCCCGATCTGGTTCGATGTCGACTTCCAAGTGCTGGATATATCTGCTACCTACAAACTATTGCTGGGATGACCCTGGATACCTATCGCCAGGACAATTACTTTAATTCTACATCAGGCTGTGAAGTTTGAAAGGAATCATCAGGAGGTGATTATCCATGGAGATGGAAGTAACCCTATCTACACCAATCAGACCATTCCAGTCATCGAAAAGAGGAAGAAGCTGGGTGGAGAGACGTACCATCACATTGAGAAAGTCAACACAATTGAAAAGGATCGACGGTGGAGAAACAAGATAGAAAGCATACTACTATGGACGGGGTATGAACCTTGCAAAGGTCTCGACAAAAACCGTCAGGGGATCACCAAACCCCTACAACCACAGCGTCATGACACAACTTTTGGGCTCGGATATGAATATACTTGGCAAGAGTACCAGGATTGGTCGCCACCATGGCACAATCCTTATTATCCACTGGCGCAGTCCTTAGTCATCGAGCCGCACTTGTTGACGTTTTTAAGATTCTATTAATGCATTACTACTTTTCGTATTTATTATTTTCTTTACGTTTTCATTACATCTATATTATTACCTATCCCGATGAACCTTTGACTGTGACATGTAATAAGACAATGCAACATAAGGATAATGATTCAATAGATTTGGAAGATGATATAATACTTGAGGAAATCGTTAGAGAATTGGAAATTTTTTAAAACAAACCAAAGTCTAATTTGGACGAAACTGAGGGCAGTTAACTTAGGAGATTATGAAACAGTCAAGGGAACGCGATAAAAATTCACCTATCACCGTTAGAGAAGGAAGAGTACGTCAGATCCCTAAAATAATATGAAGATATTTTTTCATGACCCTACGACGATATGACTTGTTTGACCGCATCCATAGTGGCTCACAAGCTACCCGTTAATCACACATATCCACCGGTAAAGTAAAAGCTCCTAAAGTTCAAGTCGAATATGAGTTTGAAGATAAAAGAGGAGGTCACCAAGCAAATCAAAGCCAAGGTTCTTAGATTGGTCGAATACCCGACTTGGTTGGCCAACATTGTGCCAGCTCCGAAGAAAAAAGGGAAAGTCAGAGTATGTGTTGATTACCGAGATCTAAACAGAGCGAGTCCCAAAGATGATTTCTCGTTGCCCAATAACACATACTGATTGACAATTGTTCTATGCATGAACTCCAATCCTTTGTGGGTTGCTTCACAGGATACCATAAGATCTGGATGGATGAAGAGGATGCTGAAAAGATAGCCTTCATCACGCCATGGGGATTATACTGTTACAAAATGATGCCGTTTGGTCTGAAGAATGCTGGAGCCACCTACATGAGAGCCATGACAACTATTTTCCCACGACATTATACACAAGGAAATAGAGGTGTACATGGATGACGTTATCATCGTATCTAAAAAGAGTACGGATCACATAGCAAACCTGAAGAAATTTTTCGATTGACTTCGAAGGTACAATTTGAAACTGAATCCTGCAAAGTGTGCCTTCGGAGTCCATGGTGAAAAATTATTAGGATTCATCGTCAGTCGCCAAGGGATTGGGTTAGACCCATCAAAATTCAAAGCAATCCAAGACTTGCCACCTCCGAAGAATAAGAAAGATGTGATGAGATTTTTAGGGCGTCTCAATTACATCAGTCGCTTCATAGCACAACCAACCCTGATATATGAGCCAATTTTCAGGATGCTGAGGAACGATGCTGCAACAGGTTGGACCAAAGAATGCCAGAAAGCCTTCGACAAAATCAAGGAGTATTTATCTAAACTGCCCATTCTGGTCCCACCAGAACCAGGAAGACCTCTGCTTCTTTATTTGTCCATATTGGATAGAGCTTTTGGTTGCATTCTGGGACAACATGATGAGACTAGAAGAAAGGAGCATGCGATATATTATATGAGCAAGAAATTCATGCCTTACGAAACCCGGTACTCTTTGCTGGAACACACCTACGGTGCTTTGATGTCGATAGCTCAGAAGTTGAGGCATTATTTCTATGAATACTCTAGGTATCGCATATCAAGGATATATTCGCTAATTACATCTTTAGAATCCCATGCCTACGAGTAAGTTAGAAAAGTGGGAAATATTGCTGAGTGAGTTTAACGTCATCTATGTAACTTAGAAGGCAGTCAAAAGGCAAGCATTGGAGGATCATCTGGCAGAAAATCCCATATACAGAGAATATAAACCATTGAAAACGTACTTTCCCGATGAGGAGGTGTCATTTGTAGGACAATATATCACTGAAGCATATGATATTTGGAGGATGTTCTTCGACGGAGAATAAAACTTTAAAGGAGTAGGTATCAGAGCCGTCTGAGTATTAGAAACCAACCAACACTATCCGGTATTCGCAAAAACTCAGGTTTCCATGCACCAACAATATGGCGGAGTATGAGGCCTACATCTTGTGACTCAGGTTGACCATTGACATGAATGTTCAGGAACTGCTGGTAATCAGAGATTCAGCTCTTTTGGTGCACCGGGTTCTAGGGGAGTGGGCTACAAAGAACACCCAAATATTGCCATATCTGCACTGTGTACAAGAGTTGATCAAGAGGTTCACAAAGATAGAATTCAAAAATGTTCCAAGGATTCAGAATGAGTTCACAGATGCATTAGCCACTTTACCTTCCATGATACAACACCCAAACAAGAATTTCATCGATCCTATCCCAATAGGAATTCATAAGCAGCTAGCTTATTGTGCTCATGTTGAAGGAGATATTGACGGGAATCTGTGGTTCCGCGACATCAAGGAATACTTAGCAAAGGGAGAATATCCAGAGCACGCTACCCATACTCAGATGTTCACTTCGAAGGTCATCCAACTATTTATTTCAAAGCGGAGGAATTCAATATCGAAAGTCTCCATACCTGGGATTATTGCGGCATGTCGACGCCAAGGAGGCATCTAAATTGCTCGAGGAAATACATGCGGGAACCTGCAGACCACACATGAATGGGTTCACCTTAGCCAAAAGATACTAAGAGCGGGGTATTTCTTGATGAATATGGAAATAGACTGCATCAAGTATGTTCAGAAGTGCCACCAATGCTAGATACATGCTGACATGATACGAGTACCACCCAATGAACTCAACGTAACATGTTCGCCCTGCCCTTTTTCGGCTTGGGGTATGGATGTCATCGGCCCGATCAAACCCGCTGCTTCAAATAGGCATAGATTCATTCTAGTGGCCAAAAACTACTTCAGAAAATGGGTTGAAGTCGCATCCTATAAAGCTGTAACTAATGTCACACCCTTTTTTTCCTCGCGGAGTCCGGATTTCGACATTTCTTGGACAACTCTCTTCCTTTTGGGATGAGATATGGGATTTGAAGAGTCGCCACCTAACGGATTAAGGTGCGTTAGGGCACCTAAATCAAATAACTAATGAAACTAGTTGACGTTACCAGAGATTTGGGTAAGGGCTCGAGATTACCTTGAGGAGAAGGTGTTAGGAACCCCACGAGGTCCAAAACGGTGGGTCCCGGCCAAACCCAATTAAGTGAATTAGTCTTTAAAGGAAAATAAAGCAATTTAAAACAAATAGATAACTATTATTTTGAACAGGAATTAAAGGGTCCTAAATATTTTAGCCTACAGGATCATTTCCATGAAATACATGGTAACATTCCCCAGGTCGGGCTGCTACACATAGTATTAGCACACATGTCATCATCTCTTTTACTACCCAGTTACTATCTTTCAGTTATTACCTAAGCGTTCTAATAGCTTCTAGTGTGTATGTTATGCATGCACTACCCGTCCCTTACCTATGGCCCTGGAGGCTTTTAGGACCTCTATTTAAGGTGGTTTTAGACTCACATATGTTGCTTAATATGAGAAAACTAAGCGACAAACAAAAGTCAAGTAGGACTGTCACATAAAGAGCAAATAGGGGATCATGTTAACCTCCACAAGTAAATAAAATAAATGCACGCTATTGAAACAAACAATATTTAATGATTTAAGACCCTATAGGCAGGATATCTAGATGAGCATAACAGAATATAGACAACAGTTTATTAAAGCGAGTAGCGATTCCTATAAGTTTGCCTACTGATTCTATTAAAAACTCTGAATCTGGGCAAACTTCAAGCAGTACTAAATCACAGTTCTTTTTAGCCCCATAATTCCTATAAGTTTGCCTAAGTGATAACTAGAACATAATCCTATAGGCATGGTATCTACAACTGTTAATTATAGCCCTATAACATAGTTCATAAAAGAGTTACTGATTTTAATAGACAAGTTTTTATCTTCTTTAGATCCTATAAACATGTTTTCTAATGTTTTACATAATTAGTTAACTCCTATAGGCATGATTTCTAAGCGTTAGAACTGATTACAAGTATTATTTCTTGTAGGCATGATATCTAAATGCAGAAAAATTGATTTTATATTTTATTTCCTATAGGCATGATATCTAAATGCAGAAAATAGATTTTGTATTTTATTTCCTATAGACACGATATCTAAGCGGGAAGAGACGTTAAAAGAATGTCATACAAGTTCGATAATTCACAAAGAATATACTATATACATGATTTCTAATGCACATTGAGATTTAAAAATTTTCATAAAACATGGGTTCTTGATGCAAAATTGATAAACGACCTATAAACATGATTTCTAGGATACAAAGTATGAAACTTCAGATTTCAAATGGTGAGACAAGACCCTATGGGCATGATTTCTAATGGTATGCACATAAAGAATCACCACAACAACCTATAGACATGATTTCTACCCGAACCTGACAAAGATATATAACAATCCCCCCCAGATTTACTAATAACCCCATATATGTTTTTACAATGATTATTACAGACGAATATGAATGAATTACACAAAGCTATTCATTACACTATAGGGAGCCCTAGCAGGCCCAACATCAACTCGGAAGCCATACCTTCAAGAAAGCAAGTCTGAAGTACAGGCAGTCCATCCATAATACCCAAATGGTTCTGGTGTGTCAAAGTTCCCAAGGGCCTCAGGGGTCCCGGGCAATGCTCACACCAGAACCTTTCTTAGAGAAATAGTTGTAAATGATTGGAAGATTTCGGAGGAGTCTCATGGACCCTAAGCAGTGCTCACACTTGGGGTGGTAGGACCCTAGATAACTAAGAGTAGATGTTTGAAAATAGTATATAAGGGTAGGGGATAATTTTAGAAAAGTAATGACATGGGTACCAGTAATTAAACAATCACAACAAGAGTAGGAACAGTTAAATTATAGACAGAACTAAATAGGGTCATAGTTGAATCGAACAAGGTTTCACATTGCTGAAGTTGATATAGTTTATTACTTATTACTAGGTGGAATCATATAGACATGTATTAACCAGAGAAACATACTGAAGTTACAATAAGCAGAACAAGATAACATGAACTAAGACATAGCTATTAAAAAAAGAAACAAAACATGAACTATATGTCTGGCAGAAGCATGTTGGAATTTGAAGCACTAACCACACATACATGTGGAACAAAGAGGTAACAAAGACTAAAGGCTACTAGTTAGGAAGTAAACTGGAAACATATAATAAAAAGGAAATATCGAGGTTCGAAGTAAGCTAATCATACAAGTCACAGGGAATAAGAACTGAGGCATAGTAGTTGAGAAAGAGATGGCCAGGAAACAAATATCAAAACAGAAGCATGTTGATGCCTATAGTAAACTGGCTACATATCATATAGAATAGAACATGATAACAAAAATTGAGGCATACCAGTTAAGGAGATAGCAAACACGAAGGTGAAGGCAATTGGAATCCAAGAGTCTAGCCTTGGCTTTCAGCCGGCTAGGTAGTGCAGCAAATCTAAGTAACAAAAAGAACTCAAATGGTGTGCATGTAAGTGTGTAAGTAAGTTTGTGTCTCGGTGTGTTCTTTTAAGCATAGGCGTGTGTGTAGGTGTTTTTCTATCTTTTCAAAAACAGAATGGTGCAGGGTTTATATAGCATTCAGCAGAGTAAGTAAATAAGGCAAGGAAAATTAACGGTACACAAATAAAGTATGCAAATCAATTAACCAATCAGTTAGGGATAAACCCAATCAATTAATAAGAATGAATCTAGGAAATATCTCTTAAATAAAGGAGAATCTCATACAAAATCAGTTAGCATACAGGATTGAAGCTAAATAAGGTAAGCAGTAAGCCTAAAGACCATTTATAGGCCAGTCAAAACAATCAATACCCAGAAATTAGGCCAGTGCATAATTAAGTAAGGAAGTACCAATTATGAGTCACAAATAAGGAAGAATAAGTAAAATCATCAAAGAGATATCAGTTTTAAAAGAAAACAGAATTCCAAACCCTAATTAGGCAAATAAAAAATAATTAATCCTTTTTAATTGACAAAGCCAAAGAATAACGGGAAAATATCAGAACAAACAGTGGAATAATTAAACCTTAGGGATTAAAACATAGACATGAAAAAGAACAAGTAAAGAGAACCGGAGTTAAATGCTTAAATATTTTAGAACTATAATGCAGAAACGTAAAAGATGAAACCCTAGCTTTTAGGGGAAAACGAAAATCGGTTTACAATAGTAAGAAAAATATAAGATCTTAAATAGATAAACTCAAAATCATCTAAGATCTATAGAAATCTGAACAGACTCGAGTAGAAAGTGATTTGGGTTTTAAAAATAGACAGAGGTAAGAAAAATCCAGTTTGTACCAGAGATTTGAAGTAATAAACACGAAGGTAACATTACTCATAAACATATAGATGAACACATGCAGATTCATCGAGAAAATGAAGGATTTGGACCGAGTCTGTGTCGAATCTCTTTAGGTATCCCTCAAATAACACAAAAATCATAACACCGGTAAATAAATGAGGCCAGATGGGGTCTAAGATCGAAGGGACAACACATGAATTGAAGGGGGTTCAGGTGATGGCGGGCTAGGGTTAGGGCGAATGGTGAGAGAGAAGAGAGGGAAAATGGATTCAAGGGCGACGGAACTTGGTAAATGATTAGGGTTGGTAGTTGTTGGGTAATTAAAAATGGAAGGAATGTCCTGGACCGTTGATCTTTTGAGATCAACGGCCAGGATTGAATCTGGGGTCAGACGAGTTATAAAATGGGTTATGGGTATTGGGTTGTGGGTTAATGGGTATTGGATCAGGGTTTTTGTATTGGGTTGATTTAATTGGGATGGATAGTAATTGGGCTAAGGTCCCAAATTAAAAGAGGTTATTTGTTAAATACTCAATTAATTTGAAAGTAATTCATAAAAGTAGCTAATAAATGATAAAAATTGATGTTTATGCATAAAAATGATTTAAAACAATTACTTAATATTATAAAAATATAAAATGTCATTTTCTTATAAAATAAAGTAATTATGCTCACATGGGCTATTATTGAAATTATAACCTAAGAAATGTAAATATGGCTATTCAAGAAATAATTAAAGCTTAATATAAATATAAGGGATAAAATTAAGCAATAAAATTATCATAAAACCATTTGTGATGCAATTAGTAATTATTTATATAATAAAGCTACTAGGATAAATTAATTAAAAATACTTTAAAAATACAGAAATTATGGAAAAATATTAATTGATGCTCATGTATTGTTTCGGAGATATATATATATATATATATATATATATATATATATATATATATATGCATGTTGAAAATAATATAGGGAAAAATTGGGTATCAACAACTGCCCCTCTTTAC
>MDKI01231129.1:0-51479 GCA_005239505.1 Nicotiana paniculata | reverse complement strand
GGAAACCATGACCTCTCACCATCTCCTAGCCCCTGCTTCACCCCATGCCGGTTTGATGCTACCGTGAGGTCCACAGGTGAACCTGAAGCGGTTCAACTTCTACCTATGGTCCCTCATGCCATTTTCCGGCTACCCATGGCCGTCCGAGTAAGGTTCTTACACTTTTCGGTGGAAACCGGTAAAACCTTGAGTTTTTCTCTCCTTTTTAGGTTCTCTCTTCGAAACCCTAACTTCTAAAATCTCAGATCTTTCTAGATATGTAACAGATCTATAAATATTTCAAGCCATTTTGATGTTTTCTTTAAGGGTTTTCAATTTTTCCTAAAACGATTTTTTGTTTTCCAACTAGGGTTTCTAAAAAAACTTTCTGCAAAAATGATTTCTTCAAGTTTAAGGTTTATTCTGAGATTCTTCTCGTATTTTTAAACGGTTTCTGTTAAAATATATTTTTCATAATTTATTATGTTAAAACATTAGTTTTAACACTGTATTATAATCTTAGGTTTCCCTTTATTGATATACTCTTTTGATTTGTATATGTGTCTATCTCTTATGAATACGTCCTGAGTTTTCTATGATTTTTATCCTATTCTTACTCATTAGGGTTCTTGATTTGGCTTCTTCTGCTTATGTTGTAGTTGCTCTGTTTAATCCCTCTAGTTGTTACTGTTTTGTTTAGATGAATCTCTAATCCTACGTGATTTCTTGCTGCTACAGTCATTAGGGTTTTTGACACTTTGATTCTCCCTATTTTATCGTGTTCGTTTGTTAAAACCTTTAATCATTTACTGTGTGCTAGTATTGAATCCCTGATTCTATGTGATTTTTACTTGAATCTCTGATTTTCCTGTCCTATTGTGTGTTCACTTCGTGTACTCAAAGGAATCAGCATTACTCCTGTTTAAACCCCTAATTTCCTATAATTGAACCTCTCATTGATCTTTTGTGATGATTTCCTTACTGATTTACAACCTTTAAATTATTTTCTTGCCTTATTTTGGTCAACTATGCTGTCATGCGGATTTTTATATTATTTCCTTAATTGAAATATTCTGAACCTAGCCTCAATTGCATGTCCCATACTTGTACTATGCTAAGTTATTTCCTTATATGTTATATGCAGTACCTTTCCTTATTTGTTGTATGCATAATACCGTTTGAACTTAACCCCTTCAATTAAGGGATACCTATATTGATTTTATATTTATTGATACTCAGTCCCTTAATTAAGGGTTCAATTTGATTCCTACCTTATTTACTATTTGTTTTCAAACTATATATATACATTACTCTTTCATTAATCAAGAGACGAACTAATCTGTTAAACTCTCTCTCTCTCACAACTAAAAACTCTCTGCTCTCTCTCTCTCTTTTCTGTGCTAGTTACTACTATTCTAAGTTAGCCGGCTGCAAGCCAAGGCTAACTATTGTTCATCTCCTACTTCCTGTTTGTGTTACTATTTTCTTCACTTCACTGATATGTTCTAATTCATATTTTAGTTCTCAAACCAACATGTTTCCACTACTGTTGCAATTCATTGTGTATCTAATTTGCTTTTACTTATTATTTTGTAGTTCAACATGTAACTAGGATCCTGAACTCCATTCACATGATAAGTTATAATCTATTTGTCATAACCAGCATGTCTTTATGTACTTGATACATATTCTATGGAATCTTCATGCCTATGTTTGGTACATTAGTTTGATTAGGGTAAATCCTATTTTCTTGAACTATTTGGTCCTGTTATGTTAGTATAATCCTACACCCTATTGTATCCCCCAATCCCCTGAATCCTTAGGAACTTCCGATTATGTACTGCCTACTACATGCTTGCCTTCACATGCTCTGTATCTGTCCCTCAAATCCCATTACCCCTGCTTGTGATTGTTGGACTATTCCAGGTCCTTTGTGTGATGTTGAACTTGGCGTTCCTGCCCTTTTGGTGGTTAAACTTATTTGTTATAAAACTATTCCAATCAAGTTTCCCTCTTCAAAATTATCTTCTTACTTAACCTTTTCTAAACTGTTTTCTTACTTAAACTTTTCAAAACTATGTCAAGCACTCTCACATATACTCTTAGAAGTCTAGGTTCTGCCCCCTCTGTGTGAGCATTTCCTTGGGACCCTTGAGATCCCTCTGAACTTTGACATACAAAGGCTGGCCATTCCACACTGCACTTACTCTATCTTGTCTATAAGATCTTGGTGTGAGCACTGCCCGGGATCCCTTGAGGTCCTTAGGGAACTCTGACAAACCTGCATTGTGAAAAGGCTGTGAAACATTACCTGGCATTGAGGACCTGGAGACTTGAGCCTATTCTGTAGGCTCCCTATAGTTAACTTCTTATTTTTCTTCTATTTCAGTTGTGTAATTCATATCCCATGGTCTGTAATAATTATTTGTAAACAACTCTGGGGTCAGATAGTGAAAAATGGGTGGGTGATATGCATGTTATAGTATAATTAAGGGGAGATACCATGTTTCTAGGTTTATTTTCTCTATGCGCAATTGCAGCCCTGTTTAGATACAACATGCCATGCATTACATATCATACTACTTAGGCTCATATATATTGTTTTCCTTTCAGCACGTCATCATTCATTGCCCTCACTTAGAGAACCTTCCTATAGGACAAATAATTAAGTAAACATTTCTGTAAACGTGTCCTGAAGCTTCATTTAGAAGTCATGTCCTAGAATAAATAATGGTAACAAAACTACAATCATGTCTCATCATGCTATACACGTAGATATCTTGTTCTAGGTAAACAACTATTAAAATCTGTCACCTCTGTTATTCCTGAAACGGTGCATAATGTTGTGATTTTATGTGAATTTAGAAATCCTGTTTAGGTTACTATGCATCATGTTGCATTAGACATCATGCTATAGGATCGTATTCATTTAACTGCACTTAGTCTAAATACAGATATCTAAAATAGTCCCCTGTTCTAAACAACTGGTAGTTAGTCCTTGCACATCTTCAACGCCTAGAATTGCATGTTACTTTACACATAGGCAGGCCTTAGGTAATCAACTTAAAAAAATATAATCAGAAATGTCCTTTGTGATTAGTCTTCAACCATCAGCATGCTTAAAACCAGTAGGCAAGCCTGATTAAGACTTTCATCTCTGAGTTATGCAATAAATCTGTCTTTGTGTTATCACTTAGATATCATGCTTAGGATCTGAACCTGAATATGGACTTTAATTGTGTATGATACATGTTGTTTATGTGCACTATTTGTGGATGTCTTTGAGCCCTTTCCTGTTTATGTGCTACCCCATTTATCTGCAGTTTTATTTGTTCATTATATGTCGCCTTAGCATTTTTACCTTTAAAACGTGAGTGTCTGCCTAGCACCTCCTTTAGGATAGGAGTCTTAATTTCCTCCGGGGCTGATAGGAAGGGACGAGTAACAGCATGCATTAGAGGTCAATACCAACACTCGATTTAGTTGCTTTCACGGGGTGGGAAAGGGTAGAATATGGATATGATGACAGGTGCGCTAATACCCTGTGTAGCCCCTCTTCGAGGAGTGATTACCGGGTATTGCATTAATGTGATCCATATTATTATAAACCTAGGATACCTTTTATATGCTTAGATCATAATACTTTCAAAGTCTAATCTCCTTTACTATTTTCAAACATCTGCATGCATAAGACTTAAATCCTCTCTTATTTGAGCCTTTACTTGTTATTTTTTAATTGTACAAATTCACAGAAACCATTTGGCCGGGAACCAACACTTGTGGATCCTGAGGGGTACCTAACACCTTCCCCTTAGGATAATTTCAAGCCCTTACCCAATCTCTGGTTAGTAATGTAGTTTTAATTGAACCCCTTAGGTGCCCTAACGCACCGTTAAAAGCGTTAGGTGGCGACTCTTCAAAATATGCAAACCCCTTTCCCAAAAGGAACGAGTTGTCCCAACCAATGTCATAAACCCTTCCAACCGGCCCCGAAAGAAGCGCTCGGGGAGAAAAAAGGGGGCGCGACAAACAGAAGTCCAAAATATCCGCGTTCGACCATCGATCCCTGCGAGGATCTCGGAACCAGTAGAGATATTAGCGGTTAACGACATCAATCATGTATTTTGTTTCCGTAATTAGAGTCATACCTTATTTAGGATTCCTCAACTATATAAAAAGGAATCTTATTCATTTGTAAGGGGGCATCTTTATCATCATTATTATAATTATCATCATACACGAGTTCCTACTTACACTGCTGAGAAATACAAACACTCTTTTATTCGCCTTTAACTCATACATTTATGTTGTTCATATTATTGTTGTTCTATTGTACTTGGCACTTGTTCTCGAGTCTGATCCAGTTCAAGGATGATTAATCACTGCAACCCTGGTTTGAACCATTTGAGCCATTTAATTCATTTATTTATTTATCTGTTTATCAATTAACATTGAATTAGATTGCATATCCTTATAACCTCATTACAAGTTTAATTGTTACTCATATTTCGAGGTAAACAGTTTGGCACCCACCGTGGGGCTAAGGATAATAGCAATTTTTCGGTGCTAATTCAGGTATAACAAATTATTTTACGCTTGTTTCTTGTCAAGAACTTTTGTTTTCAGGATAAATCATGTCAAACTCAGAAAACACAGCTACACATGGTGACAACAACCTCGAACTCCACGGAGAGAACGAGAATTTTATCACTCCAGGAATCGAGGTTCCACAAGATGACCTCGGAGGAGCACCGCCTTCCAACCCGGTCGATATCGGTTCACGCATTGCTTTGAATGCAGATTTAGGCGGGGACCCCGATGGAAGCGTACGCAGAGAGGGTCGGACCGACGGTCGAGGTACCCAGGGAAGAGTAGAGGAAGGTGTTAGTCTCCAAGTCATATTTGAAATGCTGCAAGCCCAACAGAACACTATTGCTCAGTAGCAAAATTGGCATGTGGCTCCGAATAGGGTCGAGCAAGAGGCTACTCGCCGTACCGAGCCAGTGCCTGAAATATTAGGTGACAATACTTCGATGACTGACCCTGATATAATGAGAATGCTCGAGGAACTTACTAAGAGAATAGATTTGGCGGAAAAGAAGATTGAGGCTAACGATAAAAAGGTGGAGACATATAACTCTCGAGTTGATCAGATTCCGGGGGAACCACTGATGTTAAAGGGAATGAACTCCAAAAAATTTGTACAAAAACCATTCCCTCCAAGTGCGGCTCTGAAGCCCATACCGAAGAAGTTTAGAATGCCCGATATACCAAAGTACAATGGGACCTCGGACCCTAATGAGAACATTACCTCTTATATGTGTGCTATTAAAGGAAATGATTTGGAAGATGATGAAATCGAGTCAGTAATGCTGAAGAAACTCGGAGAGACCTTTTCCAAGGGAGCCATGATTTGGTGTCATAACTTGCCTCCTAACTCTATCGATTCGCTCGCCATGTTGGCAGATTCGTTTGTGAAGGCGCACGCTGGAGCTATAAAGGTCGCAACGAGAAAATCGGACCTCTTCAAGGTAAAGCAGAGGGAAAACGAGATGCTACGAGAGTTTGTATCTCGATTCCAAATGGAACGTATGGAGTTAGAACCAGTTATCAACGACTGGGTTGTTCAGGCTTTCACCTAGGGACTAAATGAGCGGAGTTTGATCGCATCATGCCAACTGAAGCAAAATTTGATAGAATACCCAGTTGTGACTTGGGCAGATGTCCACAACCGGTAACAGGCAAAGAATAGAGTCGAGGATGATCAACTGAGATCCCCCTTGGGTTCAGTGCACCCAAGTCGGTCGACAGGTAAGAACCAAAGGGATCTCGACAGAGAATCGAGGTCGAGCAAAGATCGGTATCAACCGTACTTCGTGAAAAGAAGAAACAACCATACGGGATGTAATTTTGCCCGCAATGATCGAAGGGGTGACTGAGGACATAATTCTCGGGGACTCATGAGCAAGACTGGATTCGAGAAATACGCGGATCCAACAGAAGCACCCTGATTATCGGAGTACAATTTCAGTATCGATGCCTCAGGTATCGTATCGGCCATTGGAAGGATTAAAGACACTAGGTGGCCCAGACCTATACAAACCGATCCTTATCAAAGGAATCCTAACTTGATGTTCAAATACCATGGCACACATGGCCATCGGACCGAAGACTGCAGACACTTGAGAGAGGAAGTAGCTCGATTATTCAACGAGGTTCATCTTAGAGAATTCGTCAGTGACAGATCCAAAAATCATTTCAGGGAAAGAGACGCCAACAAAGAGAACGAGGAAGAAAAACCTCAGCATGTTATCCACATGATTGTCGGTGGGGTCGATGTCCCACAAGGACCTGTCTTCAAGCACACCAAAGTATCGATTACAAGGTAAAAACGGACCCAAGGCTACATGGCCGAAGACACCCTTACATTCAACGACGAGGAGACAGAAGGCCTCTCTCAGCCACACAACGATGCCTTGGTAATTTCTATTTTGATAAATAAAATTCAAGTTAAATGTGTTCTTGTGGATCCAGGTAGCTCGGCAAACATAATCAGGTAGAGGGTCGTAGAACAACTTGGCCTACTTGATCAAATTGTACCCGCGTCTTGAGTCCTAAACAGCTTCAATATGGCTAGGAAAATAACAAAGGGAGAAACAATCCTACAGTAAACGTAGTCGGGACCATCTAGGACACAAAATTTCACATCATCGAAGGTGACATAAGGTACAATGCACTAGTCGGGAGGCCATGGATCCATAACATAAGGGCGTATCGTCAACCCTTCACCAAATGATGAAGTTCCCAACAGTGGATATGGTGAAAATAGTCTATGGGGAACAACACGCTAAAAGGGAGATGTTTGCAGTCGACGAGGTGACGCTGATAGCAGCACCCTCAGCCTCAGAAAAGTTGAGCATCGAAGATAAACAAGCAGCCAAATAGCAATCACCGTCTCCAGCCTCGACCGAAGCGGACAAGCAGGTAATCGAAGATGATGAAGAGGATTTTCTCACTCCTTGAACTTTCGTTGTTCCCTAAGAGTCGGATGCAACTAAGTCGACGGTCGAAGAGCTGGAACATGTGATACTTATCGAGTATATACCCGAACGCAAGGTATACTTGGGAACGGGGTTAATACTAGAACTCAGGAAAAAACTCATTAAATTTCTTACTGCTATGATGTAATTCCCTTTGGTCTAAAAATGCGGGAGCTACATATCAACGCTTAGTTAACAAGATGTTCGAAGAACAGATAGGAAAATCAATGGAAGTTTACATGTTGACATGTTAGTTAAGTCCCTGTGCGCAGAGGACCATTTAACTCATTTGTAGGAGACATTCGAAATCTTGAGGAAGGACAACATAAAACTCAACCCCGAAAAGTGTGTCTTTGGGGTCGGCTCGAGTAAATTCCTTGGCTTCATGGTGTCAAATCAGGGGATCGAGATCAATCCCGATAAAATCAAGGCCATCGAGGACATCACAGTCGTGGATAGCATAAAATCCTTTCAAAGGCTATCCAGACGGATAGCTGCCCTAGGCCGGTTCATTTCAAGGTCATCAGATCGGAGTCACATGTTCTTTTCCTTGCTTAAAAAGGAAAACGATTTTACATGGACTCCAGAATGCCAACAAGCATTGGAGGAGTTGAAACGGTACCTATCGAGCCCATCTTTTCTCCACACACCCAAAGGTAGATGAGAAGTTGCACTTATACTTGGTGGTGTCCGAGATAGCTGCAAATGGAGTACTAGTCCGAGAAGAACAAGGTGCGCAGTTTCCAGTTTACTATGTAAGTCGAACTTTGGGAGATGCTGAAACAAGATATCCACACCTAGAAAATTAGCACTTGCACTAATAAGTGCATCTAGAAAACTAAAGCCATATTTTCAGTGTCATCCTATATGTGTCATTACCACATACCCCCTTAAAAATATATTGCATAAGCTCGAGCTATCGGGCCGATAGGCCAAGTGGGCCGTCGAACTTGGCGGGTACGATATTGAGTATCATCCCCGAACGACCATCAAGTCTCAAATATTAGCAGACTTCGTGGCAGACTTTTCGCGAACCCTCGTACCTGAAGTGGAAAAGGAACTTCTGCTAAAATCGGGAACCTCATCGGGGGTATGGACCCTCTTCACGGATAGAGCCTCGAACGTGAAAGGGTCCGGGCTTGGTATCATTTTGAAACCGCCTACGGGCAATGTTATTAGAAAATCGATTAAAACTGCCAAACTGACTAACAACGAGGTCGAGTATGAGGCTATGATTGCAGGTCTCGAACTAGCTAAGAACTTGGGAGCGGAAGTCGTCAAAGCTAAATGTGACTCCTTATTGGTAGTTAACCAGGTAAACAGCACCTTCGAAGTTCGAGAAGACATGATGCAAAGATATTTGGACAAATTGCAGGTCACTTTGCACCGTTTAAAAGAATAGATTCTGCAGCATGTACCTCGGGAATAGAATATCGAGGTTGACGCACTTGCAAACTTGGGATCATCAGTCGATGAAGAAGAAATTGGCTCGAGGACTGTCGTCCAACTCTCGAGGTCTGTAATCAAGGAAGGGCACGCTGAAATAAATTCCACAAGATTAACTTGGGATTGGAGGAACAAGTACATCGAGTACTTGAAAAACGGGATCTACCCTCGAATATCAAAGATTCAAGGACCTTACGAACTAAAGCAACTCGGTTCACATTAGATGAGGACGGGACGTTATACAGAAGGACGTTCGATGGTCCATTGGCCGTATACCTGGGTCGGTGAGATACCAATTATGTTTTATGAGACGAGAAATCCATGAAGGCACTTGTGGAAACCATTTTGGCGCTGAGTCACTAGATCGAAAGGTCATCAGAGCGGGATATTATTGGGATAGAATGGAAAGGGACTCTAAGGACTTCGTTCGAAAATGCGACAAATGCCAAAGGTTCGCACCAATGATTCACCAGCCCAGTGAACAGCTTCACTCGGTCCTATCCCCATGGCCATTCATGAAATGGGGAATGAATATCGTCGGTCCTCTACCATCGGCCCCAGGTAAAGCTAGATTCATATTATTTATGACTGACTATTTCTCTAAATGGGTTGAAGAACAGGCTTTCAAAAAAGTTAGGGAAAAAGAAGTAATCGACTTTATATGGGATCACATTGTGTGTCAATTCGGGATACCTGCGGAGATAGTGTGTGATAATGGCAACCAATTCATCGTAAGTAAGGTAACAAAATTCTTCGAAGATCACAAAATTAAGAGGAGATTATCGACACCTTATCACACTAGTGGAAACGGGCAGGCCGAATCAACAAATAAAACTATCATCCAAAACTTGAAGAAAAGGCTAAACGAATCCAAAGGAAAGTGGAGAGAAAAGTCACCCGAGGTTCTATGGGCAGATCGACGACATCGAAATCCAGTACCGGAGCAACCCTATTTTCTTTGGTCTATGGCTCTGAAGCCTTAATACCAGTCAAAGTCGGAGAGCCCAGCGCCAGGTTTCGACATACAACAGAAGAATCAAACCACGAGGCAATGAATACCAGCCTCGAATTGTTAGACGAAAGACGAGAAGCAGTGCTCGTTCATATGGCTGCCCAAAAATAACGAATCGAGAGGTACTACAATAGAAGAACCAATCTTTGGAACTTCAAAGTTGGGGACCTGGTCTTAAGGAAAATCACCATCAATACTCGAGACCCTAATAAAAGGAAACTCGGTCCCAACTGGGAAGGACCCTATCAGATCCTCGACATAGTCGGGAAAGGGTCATACAAGCTTCGAACAATGGATGGTGAGCCATTGTCGAATAATTGGAACATATCACTTCTCAAGCGATATTATTGCTAAGGTATGGATTTCTCCTTTTTAATTTACTTGAATATTCAAAACTAACTTATTGCAGGTACCTGGTCCAAGAAATCGAGACCTCGGGTTTTAAATTACGCGTTGCACTCTTTTCCCTTAGACCGGTTTTTATCCCAAATGAGTTTTTCCGACAAGATTTTTAACGAGGCAACAACTATGTGCTACCTGGGGATAATTTAACAGTATCCAAGGCTTCTTTACAATCAACCTCGAATACTGGGGGGCATCACCCTCAGATGTTATGTTATGTAAATAGGTCTCGATAGGAATAATTTTGTAATGGGCCAAACGGTCGAATGAACCGTGTCCATATAGAATAGCCGAGCCTTGACAACAAAACATGTATGCATGTATGAATAATACAAAGAAGTCCTTTCTTTTTTCCCAAACATCTCGTGTTTGAAGTAGGATTTCTATTATACAAGTCACATACTTATGATCTATTTTGCAAAACTAACACTTGTGAAAAATGGCCCAAGGGCCAAGTGCAAGCATACCTCGAACACTCGGGGACTACCTACTCGAGCTACCTGAGTTCAAAACCATAAGACCTCAAAGAGGCACCCCCCGATAGACAGTCCAGGGCCTTCACACTCGGGGACCAATATTTCGAACAAGTTCGAAATGTTATCGGGAAACAAGTCTAATAGACATACCCAAAGGTTATGGCCATATCCAAGACTACGGTGATATAAGTCTACGGCCGAAATAATGCGGCTCGGAGACGTCTGACTTCCGCAATAAATAAAAGACCTCAAATACTTTGGAAAACTGGTTAAATAAGGCTACCCTCGGAAAAGCAAATAAGAAAGGGCTTCGATAAAATCAGCCCTCAAATAATTCAAAAGCTTCGATTACTTCAGCCTTCGAAAAAGCCTCAAGAGATGTTAAGTTATCTCAACACAAATATGTTAAGAAAATTCGGGTTCCGATTGTCGAACCCTCAAAAAATCCAACGGGTAAAAAAAATACATGCTAAGGCATAAATAAATTTTCACCAAGTCTTTTAGCCGAAAAGAGGGAAAAATTATAGCCGCTTTTAGAGGCCAAATTTTCCCAACTTAAAGAGCCTAAGGGCCAACCTAAAAGAGCCTAAAGGCCGATTTAAAGAGCCCAAGGGCCGATCTCATAAGCCGAAAGGCCAATACAATTAAAGTTCGAGACCTCGCTCTCACTCAATTCAAACCCAAGGGTTCGGTTATTACGAGCTTAAATGAATGATTAAAGCTACATATAAAAGGTATAACGATGAGCTCGAAAGCTTAACAATCATCGATAAAAACCTAAGGGCCTACCCTATCCTATAAAATTACTCAAGCTTGGTTACTGGAAATAACTCATCTGCCAATTCGGAGCGAGCCATCCCCGAGACAAATTTTTCAAATGAGTTTCGGGCTCGGGGACTTGCCTTCGCAACTCGGGGATCTGGCCCCGAAAAAACAAAAAACCTAAGGGTTTATTTCGATCACGAATTAAAACTAAGATAATTGAACATACAAGGACATGGAGATGTCAAAAGAATAATTTTCATTATACCGAAAGTATATGTACAAAGGGGCCAACCAGGGCCTTACAAAATCAAAGAAAAAATAAGCTCACTCCCGAACGACTTAGTCGGATGCAACTTCCTCAGAGGCCTCGTCCCCCTCACCCTCGGATCCGCTAACAGAACCTTCATCATCAGAGAGAAAAACTCCGGCCTCATCCTTCGAAGCTTTCGCCTTCTCGATCTCAGTAGAGAGGTCAAAGCCACGAGCGTGCACCTCTTCGAGAGCCTCTCTCCGAGATAGCTGCCTAGCATGGGCAATAGCACGTGAAAATCTAATATTAGTAGAAGCGGAGATCTCATGTGCCCGAAGATTGGCAGCCTCGGCATCGGCTCTGTAGGAGGCCGTAAGCGCCTCCGATTCAGCTTTAGCCTTAGCAAGAACGATTTCAACCTCTTCGGTCCTGCGGGCTTGAGATAGACTTTCCTCCTCTGCACTCCGGAGCTGGCGCTCAGGTGAAGTCAACTGTGCTCGAAGAGCATCCTTCTATGAGGCGAGGCGCTCCATGTGCTGCCTCCATCCTAGAGTTTCGGCCTCCTTCACCTTGGCCTCTTCTTGAAGAACAATGTCATGTATCTTCCTCTTCGTATTTTTCTCTCTCTCCTGAAATCTGCGCATATTTCTTTCTATCCATGTATGGTAAACTATTGCTGCAAACAGAAAAGCTAATATACTATTATGGGGTCTACCATTTTTTGTTCTTTTACTCAACCATAAGACTTCTTCTTCCCATATACCAATTTGATGTCTTTCTCCCAACCAGTTGAGCAGTGTACTCCATATATTCCTTGAATATTGGCATTCAAAGAATAGGTGAGACATCATTTTAGTTTTTCTACTATTGCATAACACACATCAAATATCGACCTATATCCCCCAAGTTACCAGCCTATCCACAGTTGTGAGTCTATGGTTTAGTGCTAGCCATAAGATGAAGTTGTGTCTAGGTATTGTTGTACCCAATATTAAGGCCTTCCAACTAACCTTTGGAAACTGAGGTCGCGATAAGGTATACATCTTTTAGATATTGAATTACCCCTTTCTGCAGAAATTGTTAATTTTGGCCAAGGTATCAATACTCATATACCAATCTCTAATGTCAAAAACTTTCCTTACCAGCCAGCAGGCTTGGTTAGGAGTACCCATTGTGTTGAAACCTTGTTTCTTTATGTAAACTAAATGGATCCATTTGATCCAAAGAGCATCCTTTTTTGTATGTATTGCCCACATTAACTTACAAATTGTTGCTTTGTTCCACCATACAAAGTTAATGACATTTACACCACCAGTTGAAATAGGCATGCAGATTCTGTCACAGGATATCAAAGCTCTCTTTGAAGGATTTTGACTGCCTGTCCATAGAAATGTTCTACACACAGAATTCATCAATTGTATAATCTTCTTTGGTAGCAGAAACACCTGTCCCCAGTACGTTTGCATTTTAAATAATACACTATTTATCAGTTGTAACATGCCATTGTAGGATAGGAACTTTGATGTCCAGCATTTTATTCTGTTGGTGATCTTCTCCACTAATGGCATATATTGATGTACTGATAACTTCCTTGAAGATAAAGGCTCCCAAATATCGAATGGTAAAGCTTCCAGTTTGAATTGATAGTCAGTACTGATCATATCCTTGAAACCCCGAGAAACTCCATCTACATAGATAGAACTTTTGTCTAAGTTAGCCATGAGCCCTGTCACCTTCGAGAAATGGTTGAATTTGTCCAGTAATAGTTGGATAGAAATCTTGTCAGCTCTACAACACATAATCAGATCATCTGCAAAACAGATATGAGTAAGATTTAACTTGGCACATCTTGGATGGAAATTGAAGTCAGGGATGTCCTTGAGGGTCTTCAATGTTCTACTCAGATATTCCATCACTAGGACAAACAGATATGGGGACATAGGATCCCCTTGTCTCAACCCCTTCCTTGCTTGAAATCTATTAGTGAGCCCACCATTGATAAGTATAGAATAGATCACATTTGTTACACATTCCATAATCCACTGTACCATCTTATTCCCATATTCCAGTAATACCATTTGTAAGAATGGCTATTCAACTGAGTCATAAGCCTTTCTCATGTGAGACTAATAAAAATAATAAAAAATTCAACACTAACGGCAAGGTCAACTGCCATTTTCTTCTCTCTTAAAGCTACACATGGGGCCTACTACGTGTATTTTTTCCATATGTTTTAGCAATAAAGAGTGTCTAGAATAATTATAAGAACTATTATTCGAGGAATTGCTGACGCTAATATATATATATATATATATATATATATTATGTAATAATTATAAAATTTAAACAACTCAAATAAATCTCATTAATCAAAAGCTTTTGTGTCACCATGAAACAAATGATACTTGTTTTTTCAATGTGTTAATTGTCAAAAAAAAATAATCGAAAAGATGAAAAGACCTATTCAAAAAATAAGAAATTATAAAAGTAAAAATAAATTCAGAACAACACATATATTTAGATTTTACTATGACAACATGGCGGTGTCTATGTGTAGGTTGAAGAGTGAGAAAAATGGCATGGCAGGCCATATAAACGGCTGCCGTTAGTGTTAAATTTTCTTATTATTATTTTGTTAAGTATTATCTTTCCATTTTTAGTGGTTTAATAACCAAATGAATCTCAAGCGTGAATTAATTGGGTGTAAACATGGCACATATGGGCAACTGCATTGAACAATACTTGACCAAAATTCACCGGACCCTACATCCCTACCTTTAACTAAGAAAGCTCACAAAAGACAAAACTTTAAGGAAAACGATGCCTTACAACAAATTCTACACAAAATTTCACGCATTTGATCTGTCATGTGTGGAAGCGCGCAGATGATGGAATTGCATTCTAAAAGTTAATTAATTTAAGATTTGATATGAAGATCACAACATACATATTCAAATACTTGATGAATCTGCAAAATCTAGAAGCATTGCCCAGAAACGAGGATATTTAAGGTGAATCCAGTGAAGATAAATATATTGAATCGTTACCTTATTACTCAAGAACATATAATTTGAACAAAATCAATCTGACTCCTAATGTTGACTGTTTATAGGACCAAAAACAAGGCTATTAAGTGCACAAGAAACAGAGCATCTAAATCATAAAATTCCAGAAAATATATTGTATGTAATTGCTAGGCCAGAAAAGCTACTCTTGCAAACTTCCATCCATTCCGAGACACAGGCAACACATATCTGTTATTTTGGAAACTTCAGCCAAAAACAAGACCATGCACTCCAGATTGAGAAATGGATTCATACAATTGCTGAATACAATCCTTCCACATTTACCTCAACGAATCAATAGACAACAAAATCCGAATACCTTATATTTCCAGTATATTTGTAAAAGGCAGTCAACTATTCTAGATAGGATTAAGAAACATCAAGGAAAATAGATACACACCCAAAAGAAAAAAATGACTTAGCAGCAATATCTTTGAGAGGATTGAGAGAACAATATCAAGAAACAAAGAATCGGCAGTCTGCATCTTACCATAAAAGAATCTTCCTTTTCACTTCTACCTTTGACGTACGCATCATGCACCTCAGATATCAGGCAGTACATACATGACATATCGGTGTAAAGCCTAGTTAATCTGGTGAAAAGATTCCCGTAAGATAACCTCGTTAGCCTACGATCTCTTTCTAAATTGCCAACCATAGCATGAAGAATCATTATGTTCGTTATGCAAGCAAAAGCTTCTTCATGCCGACTCTTGATCAACTTGAGAGAAGACACTCCATGAGACATGCTGAAGTACAGACACAAATAAAACTATGTTTGAAGTGCAAAACTCAACCAAAGAAAACAAGAAATTTCAGCAAACTAGAAGATATATTCTCCAGATTGAGGATATGCATTTATATGACGATGTTATCGAATCAAAATTTCTCCACAACTTTTCTTCTCCATTTACCAACGAGCAAATTATTTCACAATTTTTCTTCTCCACAAACCAAAAGCATCTTTTACTTTAAACTGAGAAAGCCTGCAATTTGCAGTGTTAAACTATAACATTGGCTAAAGCCTGCAGTTTGCAGTGTTAACCTATAACATTGGCTTGACAGAAATAAAATGAAAATTAGCAGTACAAAAGCTTGAGTATCTTGAAAGGACGCGCAAAGCGATCCCTGTGAGAAGTGGTTGAATTTTTTTGGATCCTAACTTTAGTTGGAGTAATACAGACATCATTATATATTGGATGCTGAAATTAGTTATTTTAATTGCAATTTGGCAATGTACTACTACATTCATATATGGTTAGTAATTTTTTATTCTCCGTAACTTGTGCACTTCAGTTACTGCTTTTTGCTTCAAGCCCCATGAACCTTGTCATTTTGTGGCGTTTTTCCCTTTTAAAACACTGAGGTTTCCTATCTAAGTCATACCAAAGAGCTAATAAAGTGATTATACGCCTATATCCAACCTTTAAAGTAAAAAAGAGTCCATTTTCATCTATTTGCAGAAACACATTGCGCAGACAGTGAAAACATTTCCATAGAGCCAGCATAAAAATTCAAAAAAAAAAAAGAGAGAACTTTTTTGGTGAAAATGGAAATGTTTCTGGTATTGTGGAAAATTTGGCAAGAGGATGGACTTTAGCCGTTACACCTACTATTCCATCTCAAGAGTCAAGACACAGTAGAATAAAATCTTTCCAACAAAAGTCTATTTTACTTGTGCTGCAGTATGTGTTGGCAGTCACTTAATTTTTAGCTTAGTTATGCTTCTCTACACAGAGATCTACCCGAGCTGAGAGAAGATACTACATCTATATTCCAGAAGCAATTCACTGGGTCAAATAGGGCTTTCGGAGGATATTTATTATCTTGGCCATCACATGACAAACAGAAGAACCAATAAAGTTATTACAAGCAGTAAAGCAGAATATCTTATTCTGACTGAGAAAGCCATGTCACAAAAAAAATGCTCCACTTTATAGAAACATAAATATTTTAGTCTCTTTGTTCATTTTGAAATCAAAGAACATCATCTTTGGACTCCAAAAATATAAATTGCCTAATTAGCAACGAAATATGAACCAAACAGTAGCTTTGAGCTCAAAGAAAAACATGAAAGGAACAACACATCAATAAAGTTGGTAAAACTCACAAAACTAAAGATGCTCCATTAGCTTCTACATTTGACGTATAAATCATACACCTCAGGTATCTCATCCTTAAAGGGCAGCACATAACTCTCTAAGAACTTCAACTCAGACCATAGCACAACAGTATAGAAGCTCCGACTACAATTTGTTAGCTTCTTCTGGTTGAGTAGCTTCAAAATATTATGTCTAAGCATAATCCTTTTCTCCAAGCTATAAGTCAAAAACGCGGGGTGAGAAACCAGGTACTTAGATTCATATCCGAGTTCCTTCATAAAAAAACTTAATGCATTTTTGAGCTTGTCTTCTGATTGGCTGAAACAGGCAGGATGTTTTTGAACCAATGTAAAAATGTCCGAGTCAGACCACCCAAAACTCCTGAAAATTCCATATTTCTTTTCCAAAGTCGATTCTTTGAGAGATGCAAGTGCATAAAATCCATAGAGAAACATGGTGGCAACCCCGAGAAATGTGATATTTTTTTTCTACTCGACTCACAATGTCTTGGAGCCACTCAGTTTTTTGAATTAAAAGACCAGGATTCCAAAACATAAGCTTCTCTATATCCATACATGATAACCCAATATTTTGCAGGAACGATATATTGGGTGGCATTACTTCATGAAGATCATAATTAAGCACCATATGATTTCTCTTAATGATTTTAACTACAGAGTCATCATTACCCAATAGTTTCCGAAGATAATCAACACTTGGTCTGGTATAACAGTCTACCCTTGTGGTGAAGAATTTCCCACTGTTGGAAATAATTTGGACAAGATCTGACCCAGAAAACCCAAGTTCTTGAAGTAGTTCAATTTTGGGTTTAAGGTGTTTATTTACATCACATAGCATCAATGCAGGGACTGAAGAAACAAGTTTTTTGATGTGGGTTTTATCTAAACCAGATTTTTCCAAGAAATTAAAGACTAAAAGAGGCTTATATTTTCTGAGTTTCAAGCGACTTACCTAAGCGCTTGTTGAAATGGCTTCTTCTGTAGAGAACCCAAGTGCGTTCACCAGTGTTTCCACCAAGTGCTTGGTGTGAGAAGCTGCCGCAGCTGTTGAGTAAAATGCATGAAATCTGAAGCGATAAATGCCATTCTTTAGAAATCCGGACATCTAATCAAGCAGAAGCTTAAACCCTAAATCCTGGTAGTGCCCACCCTTTTTCCTGTTGATATTAGAAATAGTTTATAAATAAAATAAAGCAAACCAAATTAGATATTGAAAGCTTAAGACAGAAAATGTGATATATTGCTTTGTACTTTGTGAATGTAATGATTACAAAATGATTAGAACTCCTTTATATACAATAAGAAATCTCATGATTGCCTGATTAACCGGCCTTGACTTGATACGTGCCGAGATTTCCCCGTGATCCTTGCTCGATCGCGGATGTTTCGACTCACTGCTACTTGACCAGGTAAACACCCTTCAATCCTACTCGATCTCCATTCTACTCGTTCTCGATCATAATTGATCATCGTCCTTAACCGGTCCTCGAATTAAGGGTTCAACAACCTAACTTCATATTGAGGCTCGATACAATACGAGGCCGAACTGCGGGCTATCATGATCCAACCTCGATTAATCACAAGAAGGGCAGGCTCGTTCTGACTATATACGGATAGTCCCCTCGTTTCTCATAAATAAGATGATGAGAAACGACATGAATTTTCGAGCTTCATCTTTTCGAGTGATGATGTCAGTAACTAGCTCGACCGTGACGCAAGCAACGAAACGTCCCGTCGGTCCAGTTACCAAGGCATTAAATTCATGTCAGGCGCTGGTCGGCCACTACCTTATTCTGAACCGTCGCCTTCAAACTATAAAACCCTCAACCTTCTTTCATTCAAACTTTTACAACCAACACCTTTCCTACTCTTGTTTTCAAAGAATCCTTACTTCTTAATTCTTATATCCAAATTTCTTGAACCTTAATCAATTTCTTTGCTTTCTGATCTGCTTTTCACAAATGGCTAAGACTTTCAAAACCGTTCCACAAAAAGAGGCTCCTTCTTCATCGCATCCTGCCAGAGATGCGGTTGCGGCAGAGCCCCACCCTGAGGAATTCGTTAAAGCGGGGTGGTCGACTGTCGCCGACTTCAAGATAGAGAAGACCCCCTCGGTACAGGGGCGCTGCGAGCCAATGTTGAGGTATATGTGCACCATTATTGAGGGCCTCCTCGATAAGGTCAAAGAGGAGTGCAAATGGAAGAATAAGGACATGGTCGTTCCTTATCTTGAGGAATCAATCACCACACACATAGATGGGTATCTAAGTGTTTACACTTACCCCTTTACGTTTAGCCCCTAGATCCTGTCATAGTAGCCTTCTGCAAAAGATACGACGTTACCTTGGGCCAGATCCACCCATCGTTCTGGAGAATCGTCGTCCTTCTCCGTTTCTTCACCAGCAAGATTGAGGGATGCTCCTTTACCTTCGATCATCTCATGCGCCTCTATAGTCCCCGACTCTATCGAGGACTGATTAAGCTCGCCCGTCGGGTCAGCAGAGTCTCATTCTCCAGTATCGATGAGACCTGTGATCGAGGTTGGATGGGCAGGTTTGTCTGAATAAGGACATCGGACCTGATCCCTGCAGAAGACATGTCGTTCCCAGAGAGGTGGAACATGAACCGTAAGTGCCTTTACCTTGAATGCTCGCTTTGCCGTTTTTACTTCTTTCAACCTTTGCTTATTTTCATTTTGTTGTTGCAGTTGTGGCCCAAAAGCCGGACCCGGTTCCGGAGTTGAAAAGATGGGTCGAAGGCTTGGTATCTTAGAGGCCCTACTCTGAGCGTGCTTGGATGGAGCTTTCCAAGGATCGATGAGAGGCTCGCAACCATGGTAAACTTCTGCTCTCTAACTATTTGTCATTTTAGTCTTTTCTTAACTAACATGCCTCCCTTTCCTTTGCAGGTCTGGGGAAAGATGTTGCGATGAGACTTCCTTCCAGCGATGAAGAAATCCTTCCCCAACCATCAGCTTCAAATCTGGCCAAGGAGAAAATGAGGAAAAGGGCCTCGAGTCCCCAAGGATCGGAAAAGAAAAGACCGGCGAGGAGACTCATAAGTCTAAGGGGAATATTATTCCCCTATCTTTGGATTCACTCTGTCGACTGATGGATGAGTCCGAAGAAGAAGAAGTTGGGTTGGTGGCTCATCCGTGGGCTATGTTTTCGATACAAAAGTCCTCCAAATCGGAGGCAATTGACAAGGGAGCTTCGACCGAGGTCCCTGAGTCGGGAAGAACAGAAGTCACCCCGTCCCCAGCAAAGACGGTGGAGGGAGAGTTTCGAAGCAAGGATCCCCAAACAACAGAAGAGGTCCCTGGGGTGGAGCTCGGGGTGGTCGACATTTCTGACTCCTCCCAAGTTTCAGACTCCATGATTCGAGAGGCCAACATGCTGGAAGGTCAGCGGATCGATCTTCATGGTTTATTCGACGGGCTTGAAGCGGATACTTCCGAGGAGATCCCCGGGTTTGGCAACTTATCGGTGCTGAGGAAAGTTCCCTCGTCGTGGGAAACTGGATCTCCATCAAGCTCGAGGTTGGTAGACCAATTTCCGGCTTCGAGTGATAACCATAACCCTAAACGACATCTAGTGTTGGCCGTCCCTGAAGATGCTTGAGTTTTCTTCTATCCCCCCCCCCCTGTTGGAGTTGCCAGCTCTTTGAGAGGCTTGGTGATTGAAGAGGACCAAGCATTGATGAATGTCGTGGGGGCTGACTGCTTGTTCAACAAGGCCCAACACGCACTAAATCGGGTAATCTTTGAGGAATTTATTCCTTACTTTCCTTATACTTGGAATTGCAGATTACTCTTAACATTTTTTCCCCTTACTTATAGGCTTCGGTGTTGCACCGTGAAGCCTTTGTCAGAGTTCTAGAGGAGCACAAGATCAAAGTTTGGAGCCTTACTAAGAAAAGCGATACTTATAGGCTCCTTAGTGAATGACTCCAGACCGATTTGGTTGCAGCTCGGAATAAGCATACCAACATGGCCGAACAGGTATGCCGAATGCTTCATGATAGTGAAGCTGAGTTATAGATAACAACTAATGACCCAATTCTGCAGATCTGACAGAGGCTTGAGCATATCGATAAGCTCAACAAGCAAGTGGATGATTTACGAGCCGAGGCCAAGGCTTTCAAGGGAAGCATGGATATCTTGGCCGCGATGAAAGAGACTATCCAAGCACAGTTGGATTCAGCCGAGACTCAGCTTTGAGCTGAGAAAGAGAAACACTCGGTGCAGACCGAGAAGATCAAAGAGCTTCAGTCTCAACTAGATTCAGCTGCCAAAAACAGCTCGAGGAGGCTAAGTCTGAGTGGGCGAGGCTGGCATCAAGGCTGATGAAAAGGTGGCCCAGTTTAAAATCGACATCGAGGCCATCCAGACCAAAGCTAGGAGCATGATAGATCATTGAAAGTGGCAAGCTCGGAGGGAGGACCTAGAGGATTCTCAAGCTCGAGACTTCAATATTGCGGCCGAGATTGACAATGCACGAGCAGAAGAAAACCTGGCTCGGAAGCTGGCCTTCCCTGAGGATGACTCTGATGGCCTCAGTGAGTTTGAAGAAGAAGATCTTGAGGACGGAGATCCTGCGTCCGATGGAGACCAAGCCTCTTAGGGCTTAGTATATTTTTATTCTTTTCTTTTTGTAATTTTCGTTTTGAGGTCATTTTCGGTCCGTTGTAAAAAAATTGTACTTCACCAATTTGGCCCTTGTAAGGAAGACTTATTTTGTATATGAATACAAGACTTTTTCTTTTCCCTTTCGGCTTTTCAGTTTTTACTTCTTTTTTGCTTTATAATTTGTAATAAAAAATGCTTTAGCATGAGATAATAGGGAATTGTTCAGGAGTCCGAACAACCTTAGCATTCGTTAGAGTTTTGGGGCTCGATATTATCGAATCCTTTTATGACTTTGTCGAGGGTAGCCTTTTTAAAACCGGTTTGAAAGAATTCGAAGGCCTATTTTGTTATGGAATTCGGACGTCTTCGAGCCATGTTAATTCATATGTATCCTTTTAGTACGACATCTACTCGTTGGGTTCGTTTTCACATTTTGTTCGGGCTTGCCCGAGACAATAATCCCCAAGTGGGGTTACCGTGGCCTTTAGAGATTGGGGAACTGCCTATTAGGTCTTTTGTCCCCGATGTCAGATAACTCGGGATGTTTGAGCTGAACGATAGTTCCCGAGTGAGTATGGTCGTGGCTTTCGAAATTCGAGGGTTTCCTAAAAAGTCTTATGCCCTCGATGCTCAATAGTTCGATATGTTTATTTTTCGGATGGCAGTCCCCGAGTGTGGGGGTGATTATCTGAACTCTGGTTATGATCGGCCCTTGAGCTCGTTTTCATAATAGATCGAAGGTGTGAAATTGTAAAGTAGAAAAACCTTTTCTAAGACATGAGATTATGGCAAGGAAAAAATACTTCTCTTTATTTTTGCAGAAAATGATTACACACACGTACATATTTTGTACCAGGGGCTAGAGTATCCTATGTGGACACGGTTCGTTGACCGTTTGGCCCTTACAAATTTCACCTATCGAGACCCCGGTCTTATGAAGTAATTTCCTTGTAACAAAGTTGACATTCAAGGGCGATGCCCCCCAGTTTCGAGGTTGATTGCAAAGGATCCTCAGATACCGTTGAGCTGTTCTTCCATGCCGATTTGTAATCGGGCTTGATTCTATGTTAGCAAGATTCATTGTTGCCTCGTTAAACACCTTGCCGAAAAACCCATTCGGGACAAAACCAGTCTAAGGGAAAAAGAGTGCAACACGTGCTTTCAGACCTAAAGACTTTGTTTTGTCTGCCGAAAAATCTACTGTCGATTCTTATTCATCACCTGCAAGTGTTAGTTTAAAACAAAAATGAAAATTAAAGGGGGGTCGTACCTTAGCAGTAGTATCATTTTAGGTGTGATATGTTCCAATTGCTCGGTATTCGTTCTCCATTTATTGATCCGAGCTTGTAGGATCATTTTCCGGTGACTTCGAGAATCTGGTATGGTCCTTCCTAGTTTGGACCCAGTTTTCCTTCATTCATATTTTAGGTGTTGAGGGTGAATTTACTTAGCACCAAGTCCCCGATGTTAAAATGTTGAAGATTGGCTCTTCGATTGTTTTATCTTTCGATTCGCTGTTTTTGGGCGGCCAATCGGACGAGGGTGGATTCGTGTATTTCATCCATATATTCTAGGCTTGTATTCAGGGCCTCGTTATTTGACCTTTTCTGTTGCATATCAGAACCTGATGCTAGGTTCTCCGACCTCATCTGGAATTAGAGCTTCGGCGCCATAAACTAATGAGAACGGGGTAGCTCCGGTACTGGATTTCGATGTGCGGTATTGTCACGACCCGATTTACCCTCCGAAGGTGTCGTGACGGCACCTAGTCTCTATGACTAGGTAAGCCTACTATAACGGGGAAAAATCAAAATAAAACGCAAGCAATAAAGAGGATAAGGGCAATGACATAAGTAACGTAATGGCCGCTCGGCTCATACAAAATATAACTTCCCAAAACCCGGAATATCACAGGCAGTCACAAGCTTCTAACACTACTATAGATATAACAAAAAAACTAGAAAAGTACATAAGAACGTCTCTACAAGATAGAATAGAAGGAGACTCGAAGGATTCTGCGGATGCGGCACAAATACCTTGTAGTCTTCTGGAATCAGCAGCAGCGACTAACCACGAGGCTGATAGCTCGTACCTGGATCTGCACACGAAAATATATGCAGGAAAGGGCATGAGTACACCACATTGGTACCCAGTAAGTGCCAAGCCTAACCCCGGTCAAGTAGTGACGAGGTCAGGTTAAGGCTTTACTGGATTTCTAAATAAGTCAGTCTTAAAACAGTACAAAAGATAGGTAATGTTTACAGTAAACAGTTTAAGAAAAGCAATATAAGTTTGCAGTAAAGAAAATCCTCAGCTAAACACAATATATCACAAAGTGGAATCTCCCGGGATACCTTCCCGTAGTTCCAAATGTAAATATGCAGTACAAAGGGATCTCCCGGAATACGTCCGTAGTCCCAAAGTAAATATGCAGTACAAGGGGATCTCCCGGAATACGTTTGTAGTCCCAAAGTAAATATGCAGTACAGGGGGATCTCCCGGAATACGTCCGTAGTCCCAAAGTAAATATGCAGTACAAGGGGATCTCCCGGAATAAGTCTGTAATCCCAATTTAAATATGCTATGCAAATGAATGCCGAATAAGGTTTATTTAAACAGTTCAGGTGAAAAGTCGCAGCCAAGACAAAGTATAAGACTAACTAAACATGGTGCACATAGTATCAAATAGGGAATTCAGGTAAAACAGGTAGACATGCTCCTTCCTAATTTAAACTACACAATTAGCACATTAAACAGTGAAATAAGAGTGAAATGATTTATGACATGGAAGGAAAAATAGAATTTTTACAACAATGGACCGTGCACGTACTCGTCACCTCACGTACACGGCGCCCATTCAAAAAATAGAATCAAAACAACCTAAGGAGAAGTATCCAAAACAGAGTTAGGCAAGCCACTAACCTCGACTTGTCAAATCAACTCGGAATCACATTTTTGACACGAGTACCAAACTCTGAATGACCCGAATCTATTCAAATAAATTACATATTGTAAATATCACTACGAGCAACTAGTTCGACTAATAAATTCGAAGCTAAAGTGCGAAATTAGGAAAACTGCCGGAAAAAGTCCCCCGGGCCGACGTCTCGAAATCGGGTGAAAATCATAAATTTCGAACACTCATTCGCCCACGAGTCTAACCATACCAATTTTACACTAATCCAATACTAAAATCTCGATCAAAAGTCAAAAACTTGGCCTAAGAACTTTATCCAAATTTTCTCCAGTTTTCCACCAAAAGTTCGAAATTAAAGGATGGATTTATGCATAGATTCGTGGAAATTAGTCTAAGCCGAGTAGGAATTACTTACCCAAATCGCCCAGGTGAAAATCTCTTCAAAAATCGCACTTTCCCGAGCTCCCAAGATCAAAATATGAATTATGGCTCAAACCCTCGATTTTGGGTTTTTAAGATTCTGCCCAACACTTTTCTTCACTGCGATCGCGGACACCCAGTCGCGATCGCAAAGCACAACCTCAGAATACTCTACGCGAATGCGATGATACGTATGCGAACGCGATGCTCAGCTCATCAGACCTACGCGATCGCGATTGGCTTCAAGCGACCGCGTAGAGGAACACCTAAAGTCCCAACCGCCTTATTTCTTCTACGCGAACGCAACAAGGCCCATGCGAACGCAGTGGCCAAGGCTGTCTACCCTACGCGATCGCATTCCATTTCTTGTGATAGCCATGAAAAAAAATCCTTCCTGGCCTCAATTACCCTACGCGATCGCTGACTCCCTCACGCGATCGCGGTAAACAAAAATCTGCTGCACTTACATCAAAAAACCAGCAATCACACACAAGGCTAAAAATGCCCGTTGAGCATCCGAAACGCACCCGAGGCCCCCGTGACCTCAACCGAACCTACCAACCAGTCCTAATACCTCATCCAAACTTGGTCGAGCCTTCAAAACACATCACATAACACCAAAATCAAGAATTGTGCATGGATTCAAGCCTAAGAACTTATGAAATTTTCATAATCTACAACCGACGCCGAAACACGTCAAAACTAGTCTGAATGACCTCAAATTTTACACACGGGTCATAAATGAAATTACAGACCTACATCCACTCTCGTATTTCCATTCCGAGCACGATATCAAAATTTCACCTATCGGCCGAAATCGCCGAAATTCTAACTTTTGCCAATTCAAGCCTAAATCTACTTCAGACCTCGAGAACACATTCCGAACATGCTCCTAACCCTGAAATCACCCAACTGAGCTAACAGAGTCGATGGAATTCCATTCCGGATCTGTCTTCACACAGATCCAACTACGGTCCAATATCTAAAGCTTAAACTCATATATAGGGACTATGTGTCCAAAAACTCTCTGAATTTTGCAACTAATCATTCCGACAAGTCCCATAAGAAGATATAAAAGCGGGGAAAGATGTTATTAGGGGATAGGGGCGCTAACTCTAAAAACGATCGACCGGGTCGTTACATTCTCTCCCTCTTAAGAAAATTGTTCGTCCTCGAACGAGTATAGAGACATACCTGAAGCTGTGAAAAGATGAGGGTACTGACTGCGCATATCCTGCTCGATCTCCCAAGTCACCTCCTCGATCGGCTGACCCCTCCACTGAACCTTGACTGATGCAATATTCTTTGACTTGAGCTTTCTGACCTGTCTATCCAATATAGCTACTAGATCCTCAACATATGATAGATCCTTGTCAAATTGGACTGAACTGAAATCCAAAACATGGGTCGGGTCACCGTGATACTTCCGGAGCACAGAGACGTGGAATACTGGATGAACTCCTGCTAGGTTGGGAGGCAAGGCTAGCTCATAAGCAACCTCCCCAACATGCCGCAATACCTCAAAAGGACCAATAAATCTCGAACTCAGCTTACCCTTTTTCCCGAACCTCATGACGCCCTTCATAGGTGATACCCGAAGCAAAACCCAATCACCAGGCATAAATACCAAATCACGAACCTTCCTGTCTGCATAAATCTTCTGCCTGGACTGAGCTGTGCGAAGTCTCTTCTGAATCACCTTCACCTTGTCCAGGGGATCGTGGACCAAATATGTACCCAACAATCGGGCCTCGCCCGACCCAAATCATCCCATTGGGGACCGACACCGTCTACCATATAAGGCCTCATACGACACCATCTGAATGATAGACTGGTAGCTGTTATTATAAGCAAACTCTGCGAGTGGCAAGTATCGATCCCATACCCTAAACAATCCATCACACAGGCACGAAGCATGTCCTCAAGAATCTGAATCGTGCGCTTGGACTGCCCGTCTGAGGGTGAAAGGTTGTACTCAACTCTAACTTGGTGCCTAGCTCCTGCTGAACGACTCTCCAAAACCGTGAAGTGAATTGTGACCTCTGTCTGAAATGATATATACTGGAATACCATAGAGGCGAACAATCTCCCTGATATAAATCTCCGCCAACCTCTCGAAGGAGTATGTAGTCAATTCTGTAATGAAATGGGCTAACTTGGTCAGCCGATCCACAATCAACCAAATAGAATCGAACTTTTTCAAAGTCCGAGAAGTCCAACCACAAAGTCCATGGTGATCCGCTCCCACTTCCACTCTGGAATCTCAATCTTCTGAAGTAACCCTCCTGGCCTCTGATGCTCATATTTGACTTGCTGACAGTTAAGACACTTGGCCACAAACTCCACTATATCCTTTTTCATCCTTCTCCACCAATAGTGTTGTCTCAGGTCCTGGTACATCTTCGTGGTACCCGGATGAATGGAATACCGCGAGCTATGGGCCTCCTCAAGAATAACTTCTGAAGCCCATCTACATCGGGCACACAAATCTGACCCTGCATCCTCATAACACCGTCATCTCCTATAGTCACATCCATGGCGTCACCTCGCCGAACCCTGTCCTGAAGAACCATAAGGAGGGGATCATCATACTAGCGCTCTCGAATGCGGTCATAAAGATAAGACCGAGCCACCACACAAGCTAAAACCTGGCAAGGCTCTAAAAGATTCAATATCACGAACTAATTGGCTAAGGAATGAACATCCAAGGCTAAGGGCCTTTCAACTGCCTGAAGATATGCCAAACTCCCCAAACTCTCCGCCCAGCGACTCAAGGCGTCGGTCATCACATTGGCCTTCCCCGGGTGGTATAATATAGTGATGTCAATCTTTTAGTAACTCAGAGGATTCTGCGGACGCGGCAGAAATACCTTGCAATCTTCTGGAATTAGCAGCAACGACTAACCACGAGGTTGATAGCTCGTACCTGGATCTGCACACGAAAAAAATGTGCAGGAAAGGGCATGAGTACACCACATTTGGTACCCAGTAAGTGCCAAGCCTAACCCCGGTCAATTAGTGATGAGGTCAGGTTAAGGCTCTACTGGATTTCTAAATAAGTCAGTTTTAAAACAGTACAAAAGATAGGTAATGTCAACAGTAAAAAGTTTAAGAAAAAAAAAATATAAGTCTTACAGTAAAGAAAATCCTCGGCTCAACACAATAAATCACAAAGTGGAATCTCCCGGGATACCTTCCCGTAGTTCCAAATGTAAATATGCAGTACAGGGGGATCTCCCGGAATACGTCCGTAGTCCCAAAGTAAATATGCAGTACAAGGGGATCTCCCGGAATACGTTTGTAGTCCCAAAGTAAATATGCAGTACAGGGGGATCTCCCGGAATACGTCCGTAGTCCCAAAGTAAATATGCAGTACAGAGGAATCTCTCGGAATACGTCCGTAGTCCCAGTTTAAATATGCAATGCAGATGAATGCCGGATAAGGTTTATTTAAACAGTTCAGGAGAAAAGTCACAGGCAAGACAAAGGATAGGAC
The DNA here is from genome assembly GCA_005239505.1 of Nicotiana paniculata. Lineage (NCBI taxonomy): Eukaryota > Viridiplantae > Streptophyta > Magnoliopsida > Solanales > Solanaceae > Nicotiana > Nicotiana paniculata. The sequence goes on along the minus strand of MDKI01231129.1, from coordinate 23,462 downwards.
TAACTAAACATGGTGCACATAGTATCAAATAGGGAATTCAGGTAAAACAGGTAGACATGCTCCTTCCTAATCTAAACTACACAATTAGCACATTAAAAAGTGAAATAAGAGTGAAATGATTTATGACATGGAAGGAAAAATGGAATTTTTGCAACAATGGCCCGTGCACGTACTCGGCACCTCACGTACACTGTGCCCATTCAACAAATAGTATCAAAACAACCTAAGGGGAAGTCCCCAACACAGATTTAGGCAAGCCATTTACCTCGACTGCTCAAATCAACTCGGAATCATGTTCTTGCCACGAGTACCAAACTCCGAATAGATCGAATCTATTCAAATAAATTACATAGTGTAAATATCACTACGAGCAACTAGTTCGATTAATAAATTTGAAGCTAAAGCACGAAATTAAGAAAATTACCGAAAAAGTCTCCCATGCCCATGTCTCAAAATCGGGTAAAAGTCACAAATTCCGAACATCCATTCCCCCACGAGTCTAACCATACCAATTTAATTCTTCTGTTTTTGTTTTAATGCTTAAGAAATTAATTAGTAATTTCTCCAGTGGAATAAGGTCAGAGAACTATTCCTCACCCATTTTTTTTAACACAACACACATTATTTTCATGTGACTCTGACTCAAAGGAAGGTTTGGGAATGTTTAATTATAGTTTAATTATTTTTCATGGATCTGTTTCAGCCATGGAGACGTTTCCTAACTAGAAGGCACACTAGAACATGTTTTCAACGATAAACTAAAAATAGCAAGAATGTTAAATAGATAAAAGGAATATTGAGGAATATGAGGGTATGACATTGCACTTTTTGTTCACAATAAAGCAATGTGGTTATTTACTTGATTTTGCACAAGAACAAGTAAAATATTGCTGGTTTTATATGCAACAGAACCTATGATGTTTACCCCATATAACATCAACACAATCTCATTGAAATTGGGTGTTTAATTTCTCCAGTGGGAATGTTTAATTATAGTTTAGCTTTGATCGGAAGAATCCCTAACAGGTCATTGCAGATAGAGGAAAAGAACTAGCCAATATTTGAAGTTTTCTCTTGTTGTGGCATCTTATATTAAAACAAAGTCTGATGCTATTTTATCCAAAATTGGATGAGCATTGTACTGAAGCTTTAAGTTGTCATTCAATTAGAGTTCAAGAAGCTTCACTGTTACTGTCACTGTGGTTGAAAAAACCCTGAACCTGATTGAATTTCCCTTATAAACTAACCATCATTGCTACTATGTTCAAGGTTAACAGTCTAATTTTCTTTGAATTATCTATCCTTTTTCTGTTCTTCCATTTCTTTTCCCTAAAATATTTGGATATGTTCTTAACATCTCCAAATATTCCCTCTGAGTTAAAAAAAAAAAGAAAGATTCTTAACATCTTTCAAGATTTATTCTTATGAGTGCTATGAGTATTCTTAGACCGGATTCTCTTGAAGGGTAATAACTTTATTTATCCTCTTTTGTAGGTGGAGTAGATCAAGACATGGATGATGAAGACAATGAAGAACTAGACCTTACTTGAGATGAAGTTTGAACTGTTATAGATGAATGTTCTAGGAATCTTTTGTTACCAACATTTTTTAAACTTATTTACTCTCTTGAGATGTACTAAACTAATGCACTCATGGGGTAGAATATTTGCTTTGTGGATATATGATGTATTTAAATTTTAGTGTCATTATAATTTATTATATGTATAAATATTTATTGACAACAGGTGCTATATTACACTAGCCTACCAGAACCGTTGCAATAGGACACAAATGGCGTTCCATTAGACTATGTAAATCGTTGCAATAGGTCCCATACACTGTTCCAAAATGATCTACAAACCATTCCAAATACAAATATAACCGTTACGATAGCTTAAAGAAACCGTTGCTATACCCAACATAACCGTAGCAATAGCTTACATGAGTGTTGCTTTAAATAATATGGTAACGGTCAAGAACCGTTGTATAAACAATAATATAATGGTTTTAAACCGTTTCAATTGAAAAAAATAATCGTTCTAACAGAGAAAGGGAAAATCGTTGTGATAGACGTATCTATAGTCACGGCGATGCAAACCGTTGCAAGAATCGTCCCAATAGACCTATGGGCACGCGGGCTGATGTAACAGTCTGTAAACCGTTCCAATATCCCTATGGCAACAATTTGAAAATTTGTGGGAACGGTTTTTCAAGCATTACCGTAGACCAATTTTTCAGTAGTGGAAAGATCGTCAGCATCCCTGGATGATGACCCATAACTCAGACGGCACCCATTATGCACATCTCGCGTCAAACGATCATCAGCAATCGTCGATGTCTCTAGGGGACCAGGAAAATACTGATCCCACTCCTGTCACGTAATGGGCGTGCCCGCGATCAACAATGGAGTTGACAGGGTCACCTGCGAAGTCCTGGCGTCAGCTGAAGGCTGAATGACGACATATCATGAGTAGCATCATCTGGCTCAGGGTGGTCACCCGGTTGATCAATTCCAAAATGCTCAACATGTGGCTTAACGCCCTCTTGCTGGGGACCACGTCCTCCCTGACCCCCATGACCTTGTGGGACACCTCTTCCTCTATGGGCATGCCTTCCACTTCGACCACGTTCAGTCTCCACTGCTGGCCCACGATGGTACTACTCTAGCGGCAGATAATCTGCCTCGTATCCTAAGCACTCGTCATCTCGGGCTCGCCTCAATGTCCGGGAAGTCAAATCTGTAACCTGGCGGCCATACTCGTGCAAAGCTGTCGCTCTCTCGCCAATATGTTGCTGCATCTACAACTCCAACTGGTAGAACAGATGTAAGCCAATAGCCTGCACAACATGTAAAATATTAATTACGGAACGCTAGGTTAACATTATAAGTAAGTATAACAAATAACATACCAGTGCCTCATGCCTCCCGACGTATGGAATGTACCGACCACTAGCGCGATGAACGGGATTCCAACGAAAATTCGGGTAACGCTGCGCTACCAGCCCATATACTCATGCTCACCATCCATACGCTTAGGTGGAGGGGGTGGAGGAATCAGGTCATGCTGACGGTCCCAAATCTCAATTTGTGCCTCTAGCCAGGCCACGTATATTTGGTCAACCCTAGAGCGATCATCCGCTAGTAATGTGTCCTAAGCTAAGCGGGCAGAGTAGGTACAAGTTGCGATCGACCAAACTGGCGAAGGACTCGTTCGATGGCATAATTCTCGACAATATTGGAACACATCAATGGGACGAAAGAGCTCTACATAACTCGGCCGCTCGAGCAATAATCGGACAAACTAGCTATTAGCTCGTCGCTGTATGGTCTCCATATGAACTATTAAGTAAAAACAGGAATCGTGAGTAAACGCAACACATATAAAACCAGGCCAAGTAAACTTAAGTATACATGTAGCTACGCGCCCTCCAGCAAATCCAACAAATCCCTGCAATAGGGGAGATTATGTCGAGCCTCGACCTCGCGTCCGTAGCCTCGCCTATCAACCCATCTCCTAGCTAAAGGGAGAAACGATGGAGGTGGTGCATCCGGAACGATGGGTGGTAAAGGTGGATGCAACTGCAGGAACCGCTCCTAGGACCAAACCTAATATATAATGTGGACGTAAAATTTAAGGTATATTTTTACTATGTATGTTATAATCATGAAAATAATTGACTATGTTTTCACCTGCAGCAGCCGCAAAAATCCGTTAACGTCTCGCTGGGTGTCCAAGCTCGCCCGACACATCTGCCAATACAAGTAACCTAGAACAGCTGCACCCCTGATATAACCAGGCAAAATCATCTATCCGCTCAAGATGATGAATAAATCTCAAGCTGACTAGGTTTCCCGAAGTGTTCGGGAATAATACCCCACCAAACATAAGCAGCATCAACAATCTCGTTTACCGGTCGGTATGAAGATCCGGTATATCATCCATAATGTCCGCATCCATCACCTCCAGATGCAGTCGGATGGGCGTCAACTGCAAACGACTGGCCCCACTCAATGCAGCCTCCTCCGTTGGTTGGAAACCGGTGAGCCGCTGCAAGATCTGCAGGTACTGCAGTCCCGTATATTCTCTGAGAGCATGCTGGTAAGCTGCAGGATGTCCATCAACCAGCAACCCATAAAGAACCTCCACGTCCTGAAGAGTGATGATAGCCTCGCCAATGGGTAAATGAAACGTGTGCGTCTCCAGTTGCCACCGCTCTATCATAGTCGTGATCAACGACCAGTCCAAATGCAATCGGTATCTTTATGATCCTATAGAAACCCGTATCCTGAAGGCGTCTGACTATACGGGGATGAAGTGGGTGGTCCCTAAGAAAGTCCCACATATCGTCTACCCGTCTTGCGCGGAATGTCTGGGCCAAACACTGCCCCTCCCGTATGTACAAAGACCTATGCGCGACTTGTAGCAACACTAGCTCTAGCGATGCAGGTCCGTGATGCATAGGCGGAACCTCCATGACGACTGCTGTAAATCGAACAATATTAATTAAAATAATTTTCTTTTTCATTGCTTAACATCTTTAAAATATATTGCAATATCTTTAATATTAAAATTTATCTGATATTTTAATATTAAAATATTTTAATAGCTATATAATCTTTTTATAGCTAAAAGATTCCTACTGCTTGGTGTGCCAGACAAATCAATCACATCATGATGGAGAATATACCAAAGCATAACTAGTTTCAATTAGAATATCCGTATTTAATTAGAGGTTGACAATCACTATTTTGTCGAAGCTATATAGCGATAATTTCAATATAGAGAATCTTTCGTAAAATAATAATTCAAAACATGCAACTTCTGATTTGAACTTTCAAAGACCTTTTCCTTAATTATTTTTTTGGAAAAATATTATATACAGTCCAAAACCTTTTTCATAAAAATTGTTTTGGTACTTCTAAACTTAGTCATGACATAAGAACTTTCATACATTAAATTTCGAGATCCACATAATTGAATCATTTGTTATTCTTCTACTCCTTAGCTTGACTAATTATTTTACTTACTGATCTAAAATTGGTTTATCAAACATATAAACTAGACATTAAATATATTTTGTTTACATTTTAAATAAAGATAATGACAAATGCTTTGGAGTGGTAGATTTTTTTTCTTTGGTTTTTCCTTTTAGATATATATATGAAATCCACGTTGTCTTGTACAAGGAAACAAAATAAAAACTTTATCAATAAATCCTGTATTATAAATCTAATCACAACATGAAGAACAAAATATTATCATTATTATTATTATTATTATTTTATTATCATTATTATTCTATAGCAAATGGGTACGTTTATTTAAATTTTAATTTCTTAATTATTTTAGTTCAATTCAAAATTCAACCTTTCCAATGTATATTCATGGCGACAACGTGTCGACATTCGTTTCGCTAAATAAATTAATTTTATTATGAGATACTACCCACCATTTCATTTTGGTTAGACACTTAGACTAGTTATTAACTAGACTTCAAATTATAGTGAAGACATTTAAGTAGTCAGTGTCAACTATTATATTAGCGCTCTCTAGCTAAATAGGACTTTCTGAAACTTCTTTCCAGTTTTATATGATATCCACTTTATTTATTGCTATTTGTGCGCTAAATATAGTTTCTACCATTAGAATTAAACTTCTCCTTTTCTTATTTAAATATCTGATTTTGAAATGGTTTGATAATTTAGCTTTCTTGTAACATTCTGGCTCATTTCTGTTAAGAACTTCTCATAAGGGGTCAGGTTGGTATCCGTCCACTGATTTGTGCTCCAGGAATCTTCGGTGGTTATCTGGTAAAAATTATGCGGGGTATCTTATTTGGCCGTTTCCATTTAATATGTGCTCACTTTTTAATTTTTTTTTAATTTGTACTCACTGTTAAACGATCTCAGACATTTTTCTCCTCTTTCTTCTTCTTTAATGATTTTATAAGGTGTTTGTAAACGTATTTAAGGTAGTTTATGATGTTTTACAGTGATGACCTGTTGTAACGGCTTATTTTTTACTATTGCTTATGGTTTCTTTTTTTTTTCTTCTTAATTGCAAAATGATCGTTAGATTTATTATTGTTTTGAAAAATTGATGATTGAGGTATGTTCTTGATGATATTTGGAGGTTATGTTTCAAATTTGAGCTCATTTGGAGTAGATTTATGTATTAAATCGTATAATGAATTGTTAAAATTCAAAGAACAATTTTTATTTTTGGCAATTTGCACTTCAGGCCTATTTGACGTTAGGTGCATGAAAAACATTAGTTGCACTTCAGACCTTTTGGCCTTAAGTGCATCTGAAGTGCAATTTTTCACTTCAGACTTATTGCTCTTAAGTGCATGAAACCATTTGTTGCACTTCAGACCTTTTGGCCTTAAGTGCATCTGAAGTGCAATTTTTCACTTCAGACTTATTGCTCTTAAGTGCATGAAACCATTGGTTGCACCAGACCTATTTGGCCTTAAGTGTAGGAAAACGTTTGTTGCACTTCAGACCTTTTGGCCTTAAGCGCATCTGAAGTGCAATTTTTCACTTTAGACTTATTAACTTTAAGTGCATGAAACCATTTGTTGCACTTCAGACCTATTTGCTTAAGTGCATGTCACGACCCAAATTCCCAACCTTAGGGATCGTGATGGCGCCTAACAGCACACTTGCTAGGCAAGCCAATGTTAGAGTTCAATTAGCTATTTTCTTTTTATTATCCATTTAAACATATAAAATAAATTTAAAGTAAACTTAATCTAATGGTTTCCGAAGAATAACTCCAAATATAAAATAATAAACAAATAAATAGACTGAGCCACGAACTAATTATAGAAATAACTCTAAGACTCCAGGGTCTGGTATCACAATTCACGAACTACTAAAGAATACTACAAATAATGGGTTGAAAGAAATAATATAACTGTTTTGAGAAAATATAAAACAGTCTCTACGAACTAAGAAAAGACTTTCGGGATCTGCAAACGCCGACAAATATACCTCGTGTCTCCGGATAATGAATAACGGCTACTAAAAATCTCTAATGTTGGACGATACCTGGATCTGCACAAAAGAGTGCAGAGTGTAGTATCAGTACAACCGACCATATGTACCGAGTAAGTGTCGAGCCTAACCTCGACGAAGTAGTGACGAGTCTAAGGCAGGGCAATCATATCTTAACCTGTGACAATACGTGTATATAATAAAGTAATAGAATAATTCTACGCAAACAAGAAAATATAACTGCAACAATAAATAAATAAAATAACTCAGTCGCTTATTCCAGGCATCGACTCTCACTAAAATTTCATACAACTTTTCAAGTTTCGAAACTTTAAATAAAAAAAAAACCAAATGTGCAAGATATAGGAAAACGGTAGGATAAAACAATAAACTTCCAAATCTTTGTAATAAAAATCAGTAAAACATAATTATCCTCCCTTTTCACTGTCATTATTTTCCCTGTCCACCCTTATCACAGTCATATATATATTTATTTCCCCTGTCCACCCTTATCACAACCATATATATTTATTTTCCATGTCCACCCTTATCACATTCGTATATATTTATTTCCCATGTCCACCCTTATTACAGTCATATATATTTATTTTTCCTCTCCACCCTTATCACAGTCATATATAGTTATTTTCCCTCTCCACCCTTATCACATCATATATATTTATTTCCCCTGTCCACCCTTATCACAATCTTATATATTTATTTCCCATGTCCACCCTTATCATAGTCATATATATTTATTTTCTCTGTCCACCCTTATCACAGTCATATATATTTATTTCCCCTGTCCACCACTATCACAGCCATATATATTTATTTTCCCTATCCAACCTTATCACAGTCATATATATTTATATCTGTCAAAACTTTCACAATTCAGGCCAAGCCTTTCGTAACACTTTTATCTCAACAACTGTAAACAGAAAATTGTACTTCTCATAAACTCATCAATATTATCACAAAAATAGAACCATCAGGAATACATACATATATATATATATATATATATATATATATATATATATATATATATATATATATATATATATATATATATATATATATATATATATATCGTAAAACAATAACCCACTCAACCTTTATGTAGATGTAAACATTGTAGCAAAGATGAAAATAACTTTATTATAATTACAGATTCATGTACAAACATGGTCAACTACAAGACAATATACAATCACAATCTCCAGCGAACTACAAAATGCATGTAACAAATGTAAAACATGAATGATTATTTGCTTTATAAGTATATCAAGAATATGGACGCTGGAATCAGTACGACTCTTTCAATTCACAACAACTTGTCTCAAGCATCACATTTTAAGACCCTAAATTACTCAACGGAATCAAGCACCGTCTTAAACTAACCAGATTATGGTAGACTAAGAGAAGCATATATACTCAGTGCATACCTAATAGCATTTCCCTCTTTTTTACGTGAGGAGCTCTTTATAAACCAAGGAGTACACTAATAATTTTTCAAAAATAATTGCAACCAGAACAATAAATAACAAGCCAAGTAATCATAGAAACAACAATGGACATGAGACAATTATAACCCGAGCAATTAAATTGGAAACGGGGAGGGGATCATGTAAGCAGACAATTTGGTGGTGCATAGGTATTCGTCACCTCACCTATACACCACTCACATGCATCTTCACATAACAATTTAGTTGGAGATTCCTATTCCCTCAAGTCAAGGTTAAACCAAGAACTTACCTTAACTTTGCAGGCCACTCACTGTTCAATTATAGTTTTTCCTCTTGAATTCACCTCCAATACACTCGAATCTAACCATAATTAACTTAATATCATTAATTAATGCTAAAGGAAATAACTTTACTAAAAATTATAATTTTTTCTAAGTTTTCTAAAAAAAGATAAAACCCGATCCCGGACCCGCTTGGTCCAAACTCGGGGTTCGGACCAAATTACGTTTCCCCATTCACCCACGAGCCCGAATATACAATTAGTTTCAAAATCCAACCTCAATTCGAGGTAAAGATTTGATTTTTACAAAATTTCCTTATTCTACCCAAACTCTCAATTTTTACCATGAAAATTCTTAGTTTTTGATTTAAAAGTGATGAAAAATATTGGGTAATTGAAATATAACCAAAAAAATGAGTAGAGAACACTTACCCCAATTCCTATGGTGAAAATCGCCAAAATCCGAGCTCCCCAACTCAAAGTATGACTGAATGAACAAACCCTAGTTTTATATATTTTTCTGCCAACTATTCTACCTCGTTTCTCATACCAAACGATCCCGAAACTCGATTTTTATATCTCCAATAAATTTCTTGTGAAATTATGGTCAAGTTAGAATTTTGAATCACTTAATTTGACCTTATAATGAATGAGATTTGTAGGTTTTAATATTTGTAAATAATACAGATTTTTAAATACGATACCAGTGGTAATTTCGTAATTAATCTGAAAAATCTGGCAACCTTAGTAAAATGACCATAAAATCCTCATACGAAGTCCAAATTCAACGATTTTTTTTGCTACGGGTGCGTAATTACAATACATCTAATACTTCATTCAAAACAGAAATCGGAGCTCATTTGTTCATATGATATCATTCTTGCTTGAAGAAACGACATTGAAGCATAAGAAAGAATGAGCGCAACACAACCCAAACCTATTCGAAACTCACTCGAGCCCTCGGAGCTCTAAACCAAACATGCATGCAAGTCTAAAAATATCATACGGACTTGATCGTGCGATCAAATCATGAAAATAACATGTAAAACTATGAATTAAACCTCAAACCTCATCATTTTTCTCAAGAACACTTCAATTTCACTATTTCTCAACTGGACGTCCGAATCACGTCAAATAAACTCCGATTCTCACCAAACTTCACAGTTAGTATTCAAATACTATAAAAAATCTGTACCGGGCTCCGAAGCCAAAATACGAGTCTGATACCAATGGTTTCAAACATAAATTCTTTTCTTTATTTCATTAATAATTCAGCAAAATATTTTCTTTCAAAAATTGATTTTTAAGGCTTGGGACCTCGGAATTAATTTCTGGGCATACGCCCAAGTCCCATATTTTATTGCAGACCTCTCGGGATCGTCGGAACACAGATCCGGGTCCGTTTACTAAAAATGTTGACTCAAATCATCTAAAACTAAATTTTAATTCTAAAAATTAGTATTTCTTATATTTTCACATAAAAGCTTTCCGGTTTCACGCTCGGACTGCGCACACAAATCAAGGTAATTAAAATTAGTCTTTTCATGGCTAATAAGCCTAGAACGGAGTCTTAATTCGTAAAATGACCCCTTGGGTCATCATAATCTGAAGTGCAATTTTTTCACTTTAGACTAACTTTTTTTTAACTTTGGACCCGATAAGTCTGAAGTTGATCGTAAAATGGATAGGCTTGCAATTTTTTTTACAAAGTAAATATAAATTCAATTGTGATTCCAAAATCGGGTATAGATGCAAAAGCTCTGTTATTTGAGATTGTGCAACTCTTAGTAGACTAACATCTAAACTCTGTAATTAATTTTTATAGAAAGCTCAAACTAACGTCCGTTAGTTGCTTTCTTTCTTTTCTCTTTGCAACACAAACTTGCTGAAATTACTGTTTTCCCTATTGGCCATCAGAATAAACCCAAAACACCGTATTCCACCATCATAGCATGCGTTTAAAACTCATAAGTTTTTTTGTGTTGTTGGCATAAAAAAAGTCTTTCAGTTAATATGGTTAAATCTTTGTTGCGTTTTTATTAAGGGGTGTGAATGAGAAATGTAAGAGGCACCTCTTGGATTGCACCTCTTCATCTCACATTTTCATTATCTATAAATTTAGAGGTTTGGCCTCATTTTTAAAAGATGGAAAATTTGGCAACTTCTCCCATCTTTTCTACTTTTTTGCATTATTTTCCAAATAAATATAAGTATCAAGTGTAATTTTCTATGCTTGTTGAGTTCGCTGAAGTTCTGTAATTTAAAGTGTCACTATCACAGAATAGTTATTCCGTTCTATCCTGGGAGGAATTAATCCATATACCTTGGGCAACAGTGAGGAGATTAAATTCCTTAAGGACAGTGTGAATTTAGTGGTCTCAGAATTATTTTACAAATTATTTATTGAACTAACGTTTGTTTGCTTTTCTGATTTTCTGATTTTAAACACAATAATACCAACCATCTTAAGGAATTTAAGGTGATGTTTAATTGAGAAAAGCCAGAATGCGGTTCTGGCTAGCGACGCTCCGTTACTTTGGAGGTGTACAAAGTCAAGAATTTCTTTGTGAAATTTTGACTTGGTCTTAAATAGTTCGTTTAACCAGTCATGATAACATATACTTTCTTAAAGGAATACTGCCAGTTAGTCTCCTTAATTTCATGATTTTCTTCTACATGGAAAAAATTTGGAAGTATTTGACCTTGGAAACTTGAGTCTGGACTTCACTACCCAGATTGGCCATCAATTTACTTCAACTCCTATTGCTTCCTTGGTTCATATTCATTAGTTGTATATTTGTCATCATTTTTTTTCAAAGTTTGTGAGCATAGCAACCGAGAATATGTGTGCATTGGGATAGCAATCAAAGTTTACCTTGAAGCACTATGGCTAAGGGCCAAGGCAAATCTCGGTTGATCTAAAAGTAATAAAGAAAAATAATGATGGTTCTTACTTGTCTTATTTTTTGGAGTGCTGGTTCTTATAAGTCACATGTGATGGAAATAACATAATAGGGAGTATTTGAAATTAGAAATCCGTTGTTTATGGGTTTCTTAAAATTAAATACTATCTGTAACATTGTATATGCTTTTTGTATTGATTCAATGAATCATTCAAGGGAGATCTACATCCTAGTTCCTTCTCAAAAAATTAAATTGCTATCACTTTGGAAGTAATTAAAGTGATGACTCATGAAGAAAGGTGCAAAATTGGGTTCTGCTTTCTTTAACTTCACTTATGTGTTTTTATATGTTACTGCTTTAGGGTGACATTTAATGAAGTTCAACTTCTACCAATAATAGAGTATACACATTTCATAGATGTGGTGTTCTCAGAATATATTCTATTTGCAAGTATAAGAATAAAATATTTTTTATATGTTTAAAGGTTAATTTTGGTATTCTTTTGACCAAGTGAAAAACTATTTGTAGTTGATATGCAATTTGATAAGATGCAGTATATTGAAGGAAGTAAGACATGAATCAGTCTTGCACTATATTTATGAAATCATAAATATAGTATATGTAAATATGAAATATATATGTTTGATTAGAGAAAGAGATCAAACTATTTAAAGTGTTACAATGGTTTAGTTGGAAAATCATTTGGAAAGAGAATTAAAATATTCGTGATATTCTACACCTGTTATGGAGAATAAATTTCGTGATTTCCTACTCCTGGTTCGAGATCAAAATCTGTGTGATTTTTTACTTGTTCGTGAAGATTAAAGTCTTCGTGACTTTCTACTCATTTGTCGAAAATTAAAGTCTAAGTGACTTTATACTCGTTCTAGAGATTAAAATCTTAGTGATTTTTTGCTCCAAGTTCTTGTAGGTGGATCTACAACGTAATACTTCTCTATGCCCACATATCAATGTGTATAACAAGTCATGGATGACGTGATACTATATAGCATGAGGAAAAATGCATCTCTATGCATGTATGTCATGTGTGCATGCGAATGCCATGTATCTCATAGATGAATCATGTACTCACACTCTCAGAGTACTCAATATCACTACTCAATGCTCAGCACACTCAAACACTCAACGTTGTACAATAACCGCTGCGGCGTGCATCCCGACCCATACATATTTATAGTCGACTACGTTCACTGGGGGTGTTCAGAATGCGGAGGGGCTCCTACAGCCCAAGCGCTATAATTCGCACGAACAAATCACGTGCTGCGCGGACAACTCATATGCTATAATATCAATATCTGGATCCGCACTCACGTGCTGCACGGACAACTCACGTGCTATGACATCAATACCTGGATCCGCATGGACAACTCACGTGCTGCATGAACAACTTCAATATCCTCACAAACAGACCCCCGACCTCACTCAATCATCAATCTCTCGAGTCTCACTCATAGACTCACAATGTCATGAAACTAGCCCAACAACAATGATATGCTGCATCAATAAATAATAGTTGAGACAGAGATATGATATGAATGCATGAATTGACTGAGTATAAAATATCAATGAAATCAGTAAAATGATAGGAAGAAACGACCACTATTGGTCCCAACAACATCGACATAAAGCCTAAACATGATACCTAGCATGATTGACAATTCATTTACTTTATCACATGGTGAAAACACAGATATCAACAAACATAGGGCCATTATACAATGCCATGGGAATAACAGAGCCCCAATTTGCAGGGTGCATTCCCACACGTCCATCACCTAGCATGTGTGTCACCTCAATACCAATCACTCAACACGTAATACGCGGTTTCATACCCTCAGCACTAAGTTTAGAAGTGTTACTTACCTCGAACGAACCAATGCCAATACCGAGCAAGCCAAGCGCTGCTCTAAAGATTCCATCCCGCATGTTCTGACCTCCAAATGTCTATAAACTAACCAACAACAATTCAGATACATCAAACAATGCTAAAGGAACCAATCCCGAACATAAAAGATCAAATCTTGAAACAAAACCCGAAATCAGCCAAAAATCCCAACCGAGGCCTGCACGTCGAAACCCGGAAAAACTCAAAAAATCCGACAACCCACTCAATTACCAGTCCAACCATACTAGTTTCACTCAATTCCGACTCCAATTCGATGTTCAAAACTCAAAAATTCATATTGTGAAACTTTAGGCCAAAACCCCTAATTTCTCTTTAAAATTCAAAAACAAATTCCCAAAAATGACGATAGATTCATAAAATGAAATCAAAACTGCGTAGAGAACATTTACCACAATCATTGTGATGAAACTTGCTACAAAAATCGCCCCAATCCTGTGATGACCCAAAAGGTCATCCTGTATTTTTCTAGCTAATTCTGTGATCCGAGGTCGTGAAAACCTCATTTTATCTCACCTCGATGTGCGTGTGCATCCCGGGCGTGTAGCCAGGAAGTCGTTAAGTGGAAAAAATTGATAAAATGATGATTTTGTATTAATTATCTGAGTAAAGTTGACTTTGGTCAATATTTTTGGTAAACGGACCCAGACCGGTGATTTGACGGTCCCGGAGGGTCCGTAGGAAAATATGGGACTTGGGAGTATGCCCGAAATCGAATTTCGAGGTCCCAATTTCGAGAAATGAATTTTTAAAGAAAATTGTTTTCTGAAAAATATAAAGGTTTTTGAAAATGAAATTTGAGGTGAAACCTGTGATATAGGGCCTGTATCATGGTTCCGGAGACCGGTACAGGTTCTATATGACTTATATGAGTTATCTGTGAAATTTGGTAAGAAACGAACTTAGTTTGACGTGATTCGGACCTTAAATGCAAAATTTGGATGTTTAAAGAAGTTTTGAGAAATTTCATTGATTTTGAGGTTTAGTTCGATGTTTATGACGTTATTTTGGTGATTTGATTATACGAATAAATCTGTAAGATGTTGCAGAGGTTGTGTGCATATTTGGTTTTGAGCCCCGAGGGCTCGAGTGTGTTTCGGTTAGGCGTCGGGGTGTTGAAACTTAGTAAAAATCTGGTTTTTTGCTGCTGTATCTTGTGTCCAGTTATTTGCTCTTCGCGATCGCGGTGTAAGGCATGCGATCGCGATGTTCAATTTGGGATGGGGGCTATTTTTCTCTACGCGGTCGAAAAGAGCTGGGTGCAAACACGGAGCCTTAGGGTCTTTGCTCTACGCGAACGCACCCCTACAGTCGCGATCGCGTAGGTTTAGTGAGGGGCTGGGCCTGGGTAGCAAATGTTCAATGCGAACACGGTTCATAGGTCGCGATCGCGTAGGTCAGCGTCCAGTTCACTTTGCGATCGCACTCTTTTCTTTGCGATCGCATAGCATGGGAGTCATTAAGCTCTGCGATCGCGTCCCACCCATCACGATCGCATAAGGTAAATTCGCCCAGTGATTTCCTTAGTTCAAAAACATAAAAGTTACGGGAATAAACGCATTTCTCACAACCCTCTTCTTCTCCAAACGCCATAGACGATTTTTGAAGAGTTCTTCCACCATAACCTCTTAGGTAAGTGATTCTAACATTGTTTTCTTTCATTTTTCATCAACATCTATTAGATTCTAAGCCTAAAAACATGAAATCAAAGGTAGAAATTGGGATTTTGGGTAGAGTTAGGGATCTTTGAATATTTAGGAATTTGACCTTGTTTTGGGGTCAGATTTCAAAACAAATTATATATTTGGGCTCGTAGGTGAATGGGTGATCGAGTTTTGGTCCGAACCTCGTGTTTCGACCAAGCAGGCCCGGGGTCCATTTTTGGAAATTTTGGAAGGATGTTGGGAAATCAATAATTAGGCATTAAAATTGAATTGTTTAGCATTTGTTGATGTTATTGAGTCGATTATGTCTAGATACGATTAGTTTGGATTCGGGTTCGAAAGGAAAATCGGTGCTAGAGGATTGATTTGGATTCTTGGAGTCGAGGTAAGTATCTTGCCTAACCTTGTGTGGGGGAACTACACCTTAGGATTGAGTCCTCTATGTTGATTGTAGCCCGCGTACGTGAGGTGACGAGTGCGTACTCGGACTTATTTGCAAATAGATTGCCCTTTTAGGATTTTTAGGTCCTTATGTTCCCCGTGTGTGAATTGAAAGTGTTATATCTGAATTCCTGATTTCTAGTTTCATCTCTTCCTGCTCAAATTAGAAGTTACTTTCCTAGCATTCCTTGTTTCTTATTTGATTTTAATTGACTTAAATGAAGGCTTGCCTTTCCTACCGTTATACTATATCTTTCTTCATACCCTGCTTATGTGACTAAAACTAGTATAATCTCACCTTATAATTGTCTAACAGTAATTGGAATATCTATATGTTGGTGTCAAGCATGCCCGTGAGTCGTACATTGTGATTTAAATAATTTTTCCTTAAGTACTACTTAGGTTTAATTGATGACCGCCCATGTTGATGATATTTCTTTGATATTGCCTATTTACTGAGCATTTGTTCAAGCTGAGTTTATTCGGTGAAGCTAATTGTCTAAGTGAGATTGATTATAGCTGATTCCCTTGCCGGGATGATTTGGTTTCTTGGTTGTGAACTTGAATATATAGAATCGTTGCTATATTTGTCTTGTTTTCCCCTTGTTATGCTGCTTCTCTTGTGCTTGGCATTCCTTTCAGTGGCTACTTCTTATGAGTGAGTTTTTACCATTTTTGTGATTTAAGTCTTTGTATTGATTTGCTCATCGCACTTTGCATTAGGTCTTGTTTGCTTTTGCGCCTGTTGTGGCAAAGTATGTTTTTTATGTCGCATACTGGTTGTTTTCCTCAGTGGCTGCATTGCATATTTTAATTGGGACTACAGACGGAGATCCGGGAGCTTTCCCCCTGTACTGCATTGCATATTTAAATTGGGACTACGGACGGAGATCTGGGAGCTTTCCCCCTGTACTGCATTGCATATTTAAATTGGGACTACGAACGTATTCCAGGAGCTTTCCTCCTGTACTGCATTGCATGAAAAATTCTGAGTTACGGACTGAGTTCCGGTGGTTTTATCATGGAGGAGATTTGGACCGAAATATATATATATATATATATATATATATATATATATATATATATATACACACACACACACACACACACTTAAAAGTATAGCTGAAAAGCAATTATCTCCAGGAAAAGTTATGTCAGAAGGACTTCTATTTCGAAAGTATATTTGAAAAGTATTTGTCTTGCAGAAAAAATGATATTTGAAAGAACAATATTTGGGAAAGTATATTTGAACACCACGTATTTTGAAGGGACTATGTTTTAAATATTTCTCTTTATAAAAATATATAAATATACATTTAGAGAAAGTGTTTCAAAGAAGAAATTTCTCTATTCCGAAATGATTATATCTTTAATGTTTTCGAAATAAACTCACGATTTAAATGTTTTCACTCGAAGGTTTGACCAATTTTTCTGAGTTTATTGGCTAAGGCCTGACGTGAATAAATTGATGCAGTACTGAGTTGCTAGTGTTTTATTGGGTTGTGATTCCCGACATTTGGCTTGAATTATTTCCATTCTCTTTGCGTATTTCTATTATGCTGTCCGTTGATCGTAATTATTGAATTTTCTTCCGTATTATTCTATCGTACTGTTAACTATATCGAAAAATATTTAGATAGATATTATGTTTCGGTCATTTGTATATTTATGTCTCTTTACTTATTAGACCAGTAGTGTCTTGACTAGTCCTCGTCACTACTTTACCGAGGTTAGTCTTGATACTTGCTGGGCACCGCTGTGGTGTGCTCATACTACACTTCTGCGCATTTTTGTGTGCAGATCCAGGTAATTGTTGTTATTAGCTGCGTGGATCGTTGATGAGGAGACTCAAGGTAAACCTGCTGCTGCGTTCATAGGCTTCAGAGTCACCTTCCTGTTTATGTCAACTGTACTTATTATTTCTAGACAGTTGTATTTAGATTCGGTTGAAAAATGTCGTAGAGCTTATGACTTGTATTTACCGGATTTTGAAAAATTGTAAACTCTGTCAAGATTTCTATATCGAGACTGTTATAATTCCTTTATTATTGTTGTTGTTCAGTGAAAATGTTAAGCTTACCTAGTCCCTAAGACTAGGTGCCATCACGATACCTAACGGAGGGAAATTTGGGTCGTGACAAATCCGAGTCCCACATATCAAAATATGAAGAAAGAACCGAAGCCCTCGATTTTTTTAACTCTGCCCAGTTATTCCGCATTTGCGGTTAAAATGTCACATTTGCAACCTCCGCTTCTGCGGGTGATGGACTCGCATTTGCGAGAGAGCCGCTTTTGCGATGGCCCTGACTGCATTTACGGTCGCGCTTCTGCGCAAATACGTCCGCATTTGTTGACCTCCACTCTTCTGTGAAATCTCGTATCTGCGACACTTGGCTCGCATCTGCGGCCATCCCACCTGCGCAATACCAATCGTAGGTGCGAAACACCATAACCAACAGCTGCAACATTGAAGAAAATGATCTGAAATCAATCCGAAACATGCCCGATCCCCTCGGGACCCCATCCAATCATACCCACATGACACATAACAGAACACGAACCTACTCAAGGCCTCAAAACACACATAAAAGCATCGAAACGACGAATCACACCCCATATCAAAATTTATGAACTTGAACTTTCAAATTTCCAAAACTCGCGCCGAAACATATCAAATCATCCCAGAATGGACCCAAAATTTGCACACAAGTCCCAAATGACATGACTAAGCTATTCCAATTTCCGGAACCACAATCGGAATCCGATATCCTCAAAGTCAACTTCCGGTCAAACTTATGGACTTTTCAAACCTTCAAATTTCCAACTTTCACCATTTTGTGCCGAAACTTTCTAGAAATATCCAAATACAAATCCGGGCATACGCCCGAGTCCAAAATCACCATCAGACCTAAAGGAACCATCAAAACTCCGTTCCGGGGTCAAATTCTTAAAAAGTCAAACTTGGTCAACTCTTTCAACTCAAAACCTCAACAATGAAATTCATTCTTCCAAACTGATTCTGAATAACCTGAGAACCAAAACCGATGATTCTCATAAGTCATAATACATCATACAGAGCTACTCATGCCTGCAAACACCCGAGCAAAGTGCAAATTATCAAAATGACGGTCGGGTCGTTACATCCTCCCCCACTTAAACATACGTTCGTCCTCGAACATGCCAAGAGTTGTTCTCAAAACCATCAAACCGCAGCATAACCTTACCATGTACGTACCTGGGGGTGATCCCACGTTACCCTATCCCATATAGGTCCGATAACAGAGCATAACTGAAATTTCTCAATTCAACCAAGCCCACAAGCCTTAAAATCCAATTTTCACTCATCCGGAACTTTTTATAAGATATGAATCCTGCAACCTACTCACTGTATAAGTCTGAACAAACTGTATCAATCCATAACCATAATCCAAGACACAATCACATGATATACCTCATAACTTAAATACTCATAGCAACAATCTCTTATCACAGTAACTGCTCAGAACAACCCAATGCCTGTAATAAACCCTATGTCTAACAAATCTCACTCTAAATCCTTCGTACATTGCTGATAATGAAAGAACACGCGGAAACTCATAACCATTCATCAAATCAACAAGAAATGGAGATCCCTCTCCCTAAACAAGAACTATAGCCAATTCCTAAGCCGACTTCCGATATTATCCTTCCAAATACACCGATATCAAATCTGATAGTAGCCATCCTAGATCCGATGACTTCATCTTATCAAATACCAACTAACCTAATGAAACGCAACACTAGTACTACTTGGATCCACAAATCGAGCAATCCATACACCAATAAGCAACAACTGAATGGCACATCCCTCAATAGTAGCATTATGGAGCCAACCAATCTGACTCGATGTAGAATACACATCCTAACTGGGCCTACCAATGGACCCCCAATTCAACTCCGGGCATCCACACATAGATAAATAAGCCTCTGAAATCCCACAATGACCGAATCATAACACATACTATCATCTGGCTAGCTTCAGCCATGACTTCATAGTCCATAACCATGAAACAATCCGCTCATGAGGACTCCCAATCTCCAAATCCATAGGACACACGAATCACCATATCTGATCCCAACTCCACCGCTAGAATGTCTAACACATCTCTCACACACGATCATCCCGTGAGGAAATACTTCTATAATTCTTCCTTATCACATAGAAAAATATGAATATCAGCAGCCGATCAACCAGGAGAGTGCCGCAGTACCAGTGAAGTATCCATAAATCAAACACATTGCCCCTTCTGAAATATATACACTTTTCAAGTCACACCAAATAGTACCATCATTTACTTAGTCATCTGAAACTGTCCATGCTGCCTACAAATTTATGACCTTCCCTCCAAAACTAAAATGTGACATTCAAATCTCAATCCCACAGAACACACTGCATCTACCATGACATCATATGAAAAATACAAGAACTTCATAGTCTACTCCGGGTCACCAGCAAGTACATACTCAATTAGCCAAAGACCTTCATAATGATTTCATCCCAGAGATAATCACAATACACCACATGTTCCACACACCGATAGGAAGTATACACCCTGAACCGTGGTGGATGTCATCGAGAACCCTTCGAGACTCATTCGCACAAAACCAAGATATCAGATTTGAACCCCTCTAACTCCACCCAGCCATGTAGGCCGCCATAACCCAAGAACATTATCACGAAACACCAGTAGAGACTAGCCACGTCATAAGTACCCAAAGAACTGATTATATTCATTACTGTGCTGATCCAACCTACTACCAAGCCGTCCTAGTTCTCCAAGTCCCTTCCAAATTGCCTTCAAAATGATACTTCTCCCTGCTAGAACACCACGATCCTTAGCCAAAAAATTCACCACACTAGAGACCCTAGAGTAAAACCACAACGTCCTAAGGCCCATAATCCGCTGACTTCCCTCTTAAGCACCACAATCGAGACACCCACTCTAAAGAGACCTCAAGTGAACCTAAAATTGTTTCCTTCACCCTCTTGATACTGAAATGCAAAAATCCCCAAATGGTTTAAAAATGCCACAAGTCTCGACACCGTCCAATGTAACTCTCAGTTCCTAGCCATATACCAATCTTGAAAATGTCAAATCGCTAAATTTAAATCTTGAATCCATTAGAACCATTCTCGAGAGTCATCCACTCTTCTCAAAGCTCAATTAAACCAGCCAAACGGATCAAACGACCTGTACCCCATTACACACTAACACCCAGGGGAGTAAACCACACTCCTAAGCAACCGAGCGATTTCCTACTCCATGCACACTACATCCTTCACAACTAACCATTCAATCATTCCATGATTCTCATATACCCATAGAGTGTAATACAACTCGCATCCAGAAATTCCCTTACTCGATTCATTCTCAAATTCCACCGCATGCAAGTCATAACTGATTCACTAATATACCTCAACTGAAACCAATACAACACATAATCGTGCAATCAATTTATCAATAGCTGACTCCCCCACTTGTCTCAAAGCCGTAGATCAAAACACACAATAACTCACAATGATCATACTCTATTACAACCACCATACCACAGTGAGATTCAACTATATCCTTCATAAGCTCAGATAACACCACCCATATAATACCTCAAATCATCTGCAAATCTCGCATTCATCCTTGTAGTAGTCAAGCCAACTCTCATAAGCCACCCAAACTCAAATTGCAACACATATAATCCACTTGTAAAAGAGAACTCGTTACAAAACAACATAGGTATCACACAACCTCAGGACACCCCGCAGGAGATAAACCACCCGCTTAGCCTCGATCTGACATCTTTCTATGCCCTTCCACAGTCATAACTATTACACAATCACCTAATCTTCCTGAGCTGAACTCATAACACGACATGAAGATCTACTTTACTTCACAACTAAAGAGAATGAGAAATCTTTACAAACATCCATAACTCGAGGCCATACGCCAGATCAAGATAGAAATCAAACACCCATTAGTCCTTGCTACATCTAAAGTAAACCCTTCTCGCCATCATACTTACCACATAGTCATCAAATCAAAAATCCCACTTATAGGGACACCAACGGACATATAATTCCCAAAAGCACGTGCTCATACAATTGAAATCTCCGTGCTCAGGCCACCGACAAAAAATCCGGTCTCAAGTCCTCCAGACTGGACCATCATCAACACACTGAAATCACATCTCGCACCTCATCCATGAAATAACAAGCCGTTGATGCACAACTGATACCGAGCGCTCATACGCACACACGAATGCGTGGAATGATTTCAAGGAGTTACACTTCAAAATGAATCAATACCGCACGACAATGAAAGAAAGATGGGAAGTATATCCTAAATGTTCTGTAGCCTCTCGAAGATAGGTATGGACGTCATCATACCAATCCGCAAGACTCTACTAGATACTTGCTCATGACTTGTAGAACCTATGAACCTATATATCTCATACAACTTGTCACGACCCCAAATCCAACAGTCGTGATGGCACCTAACTCAACTCACTAGGTAAGACAACTAATAGCTATCTAATTTCAATTATATTAACAAGACAATTAAATGAAGTAATTTACTGAATTTTATACATTTTCCAAGGACTGGTAGTACAAATCATGAGCTTCTAAGAATAGAGTTTACAAAACTTAAATGAAATAAATACATGGTCTGTTTGAAACGTACATAAACAGAGTTTCGTAATCAAAGACTACCCCGAACAAGTGAGGCAGCTTCATCAGGGACGCCGATACTTCTTCAAATCCAGCGACCAATGAACACAACAACAACAACAACAAACATCTTCACGCAATGTGCAGAAGTGTAGTATCATTACAGCCGACCCAATGTACAGATTAAGTAACAAACCTAACCTTAAGTTGAAAGCAGTGACGAGCTATCACAAGGTCGGGTCCAATACCGGTATTCTATAACAATTCATAAAACCATAATACAAGTAATAAAAGGGGATCTCAGAAGTAAAATGCTCAACTCATTCCCAGTCCCAGAAAAATAAGCATGCTTTTCAAATATCTTAGCGAGAACTCAAATCTTTTGCCGAAAATGACGAAATACAGGTAAATTTGAAAACTGTGTTTTTTCCCGAAATCCTTTCAACAATAAATAAGATGTTTCATTTTTTCTCCAAATAAAAATATAAAATTCCTCTCTATGACCACATATCAATGTGTATAATAAGTCATGGATGACGTGATACTATATAGCATTAGAAAAAATGCATCTCTATGCTTGTATGTCATGTATGCATGCCAATTCCATGTATCTCATAGATGAATCATGTACTCACACTCTCAGCGTACTCAATCTCACTGCTCATCACACTCAGACACTCAACGCTGTACAATAACCACTGCGATATGCAGCCCGACCCACACACATTTATAGTCGACTGCGCTCACTGTGGGTGTTCAGAATCAGGAGGGGATCCTATAGCCCAAGCGCTATAATATGCACAGATAACTCACATGCTATAATATCAATATCTGGATCCGCACGAACAACTCACTTGCTGCACGGATAACTCACGTGTTATGACATCAATACCTGGATCCGCACAGACAACTCACGTGCTGCACGCACAACTCACGTGCTGGGGAATAAATATCCTCACAAATAGGCCCCCGACCTCACTCAATCTTCAATCTCTCCAGTCTCACTCAGGGGTTCGTGAACAACTATTTTTTGACCACACCCAAATTCTATACTATTTTTTGCTATAAATATTAAGG
>ML345131.1:26256-73366 GCA_005239505.1 Nicotiana paniculata | reverse complement strand
CTTTTGGGATACCACACAACTGCTCGCACATCCGTTGGTGCAACTCCTTATCTGTTGGTATATAGAACGGAAGCTATAATACCGGCTGAAGTCGAAATTCCCTCTCTTCGAGTCATTGCAGAGTCGGAGATTGAAGATACAGAATGGGTAAAGACCCGATTGGAACAACTAATGCTGATTGATGAAAAACGGCTAGCAGTAGTGTGCTTTGGCCAGTTATACCAGCAATGAATGACACGCGCTTACAACAAAAAAGTGCGTCCAAGGCACTTCAGGTGGGCCAACTCGTTCTGAATGCATTTTTCCACACCAAGTAGAAGCTAAAGGAAAGTTCGCCCCAAACTGGCAAGGGCCCTACATCATCAAGAAAGTGTTACCAAAAGGGGCCTTGCACTTGGTAGATGAAGAAGGAAGGTTACCAGGCATGACCATTAATGCAGATGCAGTCAAAAGATATTATGTCTGATATAAACCCACTGTGGAACTTTCACGCATGATTTTCTCAGAATCGAGATGACGAAGGCCAGCATTGCTCGTTTGTTCCAAATAGGTGTCACCCTCTTGTTAACCCTTTTGAGTTGTATTTGTCTTCTTTGTTTTCCGCTTTTTGGAACCTATATACTTGCAACAAAAAAAAGGAAGAAAAGAAAAGAATCCCTACAACGAATCTTCTGAGCCATTGAACTACGTCCGACCTGATTCCGAAAGGATACGTAGGCAGCCTTACCATGGGTTCGGTCCCGTCACAACAACAAATCCATATTCCCAATATTCCAAAACTGGGTCAGAAGTTTGTTTTATTTTACAGTTTTTTCTGTCAAAGCGGTTCCAAAAATTGTAATTCAGTTCAAGGTTCTTTTCGCATTCTCCCTATTAAGAACTTCTGATCGATCTTTGAGAATATTTGAAGTCACCATGCCATGGGCAACCTTCCGCATGTCGTATTGTAGTTAAAAAAAAAGAAGAGAAGAAATGAGAGAGTCTATTGGTGAAAACCCGTATGGGCGCTGTAAGGCGACAATGAGCAGAGAAATGAGAGAGTCTTATTGGTGAAAACCCAAATAGGTACCATAAGGCAACGGTGAGTAGATAAATGAGAGAGGTCAGTTGGCGAAAACCCGCAAAGGGCGCTACTAGCCGAATCAGAGTCTTCGTACTCCGGCATAAGCACAACCAAGTCAGTTTCAAGATGAACCTTTGCGACGGATTTTGAGAATTAGACAGCTCAGACAGATCAGGCGTCCAGTCCAAAATGCATGTCATGTTTCATTAAAGTCGGCACATACTTCCAGATAAGTCTCCCTATTCCTTTCCTCGAAAGGGACGCCTTTTGTTTAAGCACAGTTCTTTCTTACCTTCAATTATTCTTTCATTTTTACCCATAATTTTTCTTTAAGTACCTTTCGACCTAATATTTCATCAAAAGCGAAGCAAAGAAATGGCTGCAAAACAGGCTACAGTTTCCCCGTATTATCGAGCACAATTTGGGGCACATCTGGCATTGACGAAGGCATGATCCATCTGTGATCTCATTTGATAAGGCAAACAAGGTGTCTCAAAGAAACTGAAAAGGTTGCCTAAGCAAGACTTGCTTCGTGAGAAAAGTTGATAAGCACCACAGACACAAATCGGTACTAGGTGCAAGACAACAGAGTTTGATTTTTAAAGGAAATTTCATTGCCTCAAAGACAAAGGTAGCGGTACCAAGGACGTCTGGGTATGAAATAGTTGGGGGAAACATTGGAAAGCCAAGGTCTTCAGAAAATGATACAGATCAGCCGAGCATCTCGGTACCATACTAACAGAATCAGTTCTTCAGCCGTGGAGAGGCCGTGAAGTCAAACCACAATAGGGCATCAAGGCCACAAACCAACCACCATTTTGAACTCATAATTTTTCTTTGTTTGAAGCAGGAACAAAGCAGTGCATAATGGCGATTCTTAAAGGACGAATGTCACCAAACATAAGCTCCTTAAAATCTCCATTTTTCTTTTATTTTTTAGCATGCATCACTGCTATTCATACCTCCTAGTTTAGTAGGTTAACTCAGGTAGAACCATTTCACCTAGAGGGATCCAGCTTATAGTTCCGGGTAGAAGTACTCTTCGCTCAGGTCATTCTACATAGCTTAACCCAGGTAGAACCATTTCACCTAGAGGGATCCAGCTTATAGTTCCGGGTAGAAGTACTCTTCGCTCAGGTCATTCTACATAGCTTAACCCAGGTAGAACCATTTTGCCTAGGGGGATCCAGATCATAGTTCCGAGTAGAAGTACTCTTCGCTCAGGTTGTTTTACGTAGCTTAACCCAGGTAGAACGATTTCACCTAGGGGGATCCAGCTCATAGTTTCGGGTAGAAGTACTCTTCGCTCAGGTCATTTTACATAGCTTAACCCAGGTAGAACCATTTCGCCTAGGGGGATCTAGCTCATAGTTCCGGGTAGAAGTACTCTTTGCTCAAGTAATTTTACATAGCTTAACCCAGGTAGAACCATTTCTCCTAGGGGGATCCAGCTCATAGTTCTGAGTAGAAGTACTCTTCGCTCAGGGTGTTTTACGTAGCTTAACCCGGGTAGAACCATTTCACCTAGGGGGATCCAGCTCATAGTTCCGGGTAGAAGTACTCTTCGCTCAGGGTGTTTTACGTAACTTAACCCGGGTAGAACCATTTCGCCTAGGGGGATCCAGCTCATAGTTCCGGGTAGAAATACTTTTCGCTCAGGTTATTTTACGTAGCTTAACCCAGGTAGAACCATTTCACCTAGGGGGATCCAGCTCATAGTTTCGCGTAGAAGTACTCTTCGCTCAGGTCATTTTACATAGCTTAACCCAGGTAGAACCATTTCGCCTATAGGAATTCAACTCTTTATCAGTAACACAGGGTACCAACCCCTGGTTACATTTCCTTCCAGTAATACAGGGTACCAACCCCTGGTTACATTTCCTTCCAGTAATACAGGGTGCCAACCCCTGGTTACATTTCTTCCAGTAATACAGGGTGCCAACCCCTGGTTATAATTCCTTCCTAGTAATACAGGGTACCAACCCCTGGTTACATTTTCTTCCTAGTAATACAGGGTACCAACCCCTGATTACATTCTTCTTCAAAGATACAGGAGGCCAACCCCTGGTTACATTCTTCTCCAGAATACATGGTACCAACCCATGGTTACATTCCTTTCAGTAATACAGGGTACCAACCCCTGGTTACCTATCCTTTGGGTAATGTAAGGTACGTAATCCCTTGTTATAAATTTTTATCTCTCTTAGTCTGTTTATACTACTGTTTCTGTGTGCCTTTCAATAAATTAGATAGTTTATAACTTTCTCTGATAACTCAGAAAATTTTCCTAGTTCATACTGGGGTAGAAAAATTTTGTTCGTTTTGTTCGTCTTTGATGGCTTTTCAGGCCCCGCCGTAGAGCACATGTGACGGTTAAAGCTTGCGGTTTCAGTGTCTCATCAGAAGAAATAAGTCTTTCGATCACANAAGAGGGTTGGTGTTAGCATTGACAATGTGTCAGCAACCCAGTTTCTCAAGATTCATCTTCTCAAATTCTGATCCAGAAAGCAAGCAATTGAGATTGAGCAGTAATCTTTTCTACAAAGAGCATCAAGATCCAATCTAAGGTCAACACAAGCGAGCAGGTCAAGAATCAATATTTGACTCCAGGAGACACATAGATAGGAATTTTGTAACTCTTAACTTGTAGCAATATGTAGTTCTCTTCTTCTTTTGATGTAAGCAGCAAGTAACAGTAACAACAACAACATCAGCAGGAACAGTCTTAACTCCAGTGTCCGGTAGTCCCAGCTACCAAGTTTTTCCCAGAACTACACTGACCTGATTCCTTTATAGCCAAGGATATGTAGGCAACCTCGGAAGCAAGGTTTGGTCACCTTTTTCAAAATGCTTCATTGTAGTGATGTGTGAGCAAAAATTAGTCATGGATTCACTTTTCTTTGCACGAAAACTTTTCATGTTCTCGAGCAAAGAGGGGTAGCTGTGAATACCTAATTTTTGCATGCTTTTAACTCCCCTATTTCCCTAGAAATACTAGTATTTCGATGATTTTTAGTTGTTTGTGCACTTTTTATTTTTTTAATTTCATTATTAAAAATACCAAAAAGTATTTTTTTACCTTTTACTTGTGTACATTAGTTGGCATCTTTAAATTATATATCCCAAAAAGATTTTCTTTCTGCTTGTATAATTTTCTAGGATTAAATAAGATGATTAGGGGTTAAGGAATTTGGCTATTGTATTTTTGATTAAAATTGAGCCAAATTGTCCCAAAACTTGAGCGCAATTCGTCCATATATGATGAAACTACGTCGTTTCATTAAGTGAAACTAAGACTAAATCTCATCCATCCATAGCCTTCTTATCCAACGGCCCTAATTCATTCTTCATCCCAAATATTTAAACCCCCCAATACCCAAAAAATCGCCCCATTTCCCCTCTTAACTTCCCATCTTCTTCCTCTCTCTTCTCTCTCTCGCCTCTTACCCAGATCCCCCCCACTGTCTGCCGCCCGCCGGAGTTCGCCACCGGTGGCGGCCGTCGTCCAAACTCCCTCATTTTTTTACCATATATTCCTCTCAACCTCATCTCCATGAATCCAAGCCTCATATCCTCAAAAACTCCACCAATCTCCATAGATCTAAGGAAAACCGAAACCCTAGGCCCTCTTTCTTTTTGAAATTATCCGCAAACCAAACCATCTCACCCTACAATACTTACATCAATGGGTAGGCTCTTCAAGACCTACCTGTTGATGTCAATTTCACCCCGAAAATTCGATGATGGAATTCCGGCGACCATGCTGCCGCCACCCACTGTCGTGCCTCAACCCTCACTGATAACCCGCTGCCGCCACCCACTGCCACTTCCTCTCATCTCTCCCATCACGTTGGCCTCGAGCAAGGTTTTTGTTGTCGATTTTCATCGAAACTAGTCATTTTGATGAGAATCAACAATAGAAGCTTGCTCGAGCTATACTACTGTCCCGCTATGTATCGCTGCCTAATAGCTACTACGCCACCATTGTTCGGACACTCAAATTGGGTAAACTTGATTCTTTGCTTTCCTCCATTATTAAAATTTTCTGTTTCCTTGTCGTTTGTTTATATTTCTGTTATAGTTAATCTGTGGTAGTGATTAATGTTGAGAAAAATCAGCAGCTTAATATATATAGCAAGCTGAAATTTCAGACCTTGGTGAGTTTTTTTTTTTTTTTGAGTGCAAAAACTTTGACAAAAATAGAAACATCAATTAGGCAATGTGTGAGGGTGATAGCTACATAGTTTCAAGCATCTTTGTTGAGTTTTCTGGGTTGTTTTTAAACTTGAATTGCTGCTTTTTCTACTGTATTTGCTGTTGAATTTCTGTTGCTGCGTTGTTGTATTTTTATCATTTCAGGTAACTTTCAAATCCTTATATTGCATATTCTTGATGATAATAAAGAGTATTTGATCCCGGTTTGGTTGATGGAACATGTTAGATTTGATTTTGTTTCAAGATGAATGTTATATTACTGTTATCATCATGTAAATATGTTAGAAACATGTTAAATTATTGTTTCTTCTTTATATATATAATTGAAATTGCATTTTGTTAAGTTCACTTAGTTTGAAGAAAAGATAAAAAACTCATTTTTTTTAACCATGTTCGTTTAGTTTGGGATCTTTTATGTGAGTTGCTTTTAAGGTTCATGTTTAATTATCTAGGAAAGACTTCTACCTTCAAATATTTTGATGCTTTAAATTATAGTCAACATAATGTTATTATATAGTTCTTCTCTTTAGCACTAAAGGATTACCATTTTTTTTTAGTTTTTATATGTAGTTGCAATTTGTAATTATGAAAGTGGATCCAAATGCTTAAGGTGTTTACGCTACTAATGAGTTGATAGTATGAGTAGTACCATGTTGGTGTAAATGAGTAGAAATATTGTGTTAGTCCTTAAGAGATAAATTGATTTAGGAGGTGAAAGAGCAAAGATAATAATTAGCATGTGAGTTTCTTTTTACGAAACACGATTTTAATTTGGACATCATTGTGATGAGCAATTTGGGCTTAGAAGAATACTTGTCACTTTGTGTTGTATTTGTCATTAAGGCTCTTAATCAACATGGGCTAAACAATCTAAAATCTATCGGCTCAATGACAATAGAAGTAAGCGGGCTTTTTCTTAAAATCAATAATTTGTCTTTTGTTAAATAAAATAAGTGGCCTAAAATCATGAAGTTTAGCATAAGCTTTTCCCGGGTTTAATGTCTTGCCTTAGTTAAAAAAAAATAATTTTCAATGAAATCATATTATGTTCCCTTTTTTGGTCGAATAAGTAATAAAAAAAAAAGGGTTTAAGCACTTTTGTTATTAATTTGAACGCTAGGCAAATAGTTGGCACACTTTAATAACATTCAATAAATTAATCGAATAATCTCATACCTTATCCATTGATTTTAGTTAATTTATAATCTTGTTATTTCTCATAATCGCGGATTCGCTTGCGTAACGCGATAGTAACTTTTAATAAGTTTTAAAAAAAAAATTGTCAAGTGTAGTAACTTTCTTTTTTTTTTTAGAAAAGAAAAAAAGTAATAATGTGCTAATAATTCATGTCATAACTGCGGATTCGCTTGCGTAGCGCTGTTATGATAAAATTAATAAATTTTATTTCGATCACACATTTGCTTGGGTAGTGTGGTTACGATATTTTATTATTCAAAATTTTCTTTAATTTTTCTAATAACCAAGAAATAAAGGCAGACAAGTAAAACATAGAAACTAATAAAGCACAGTTTATTCATAATTAATTCAAGTCAAGATTAAGTCAATAAAGCGGCCGTGCTAGAACCACGGGACTCGGGGAATGCCTTACACCTTCTCCCGGTCAACAGAATTCCTTACCCGGACTTTGCTTTCCCAGACCAATAATAAAAGAGTTAAGTCTTCCTTTGACTAGGGATTCAAATAAATGGTGACTTGGAACACCGAAAAATCAATCCCAAGTGGTGACTCTGTAAATAAAATAATCCCTACTCAAATTTGTCACTTTAATTGGAAAAACCCTTTAACCCGCAATCCACAATAACACGTCTTTTGGGGGCTAGAAAAGGGGTGTGACAAACAACAACTGTTTAATCTACCGAGTGTCACGACCCGGAATTCCCACCTTCGGGATCATGATGGCGCCTAACATTTCACTTGCTAGGAAAGCCAACGTTAGAGGATTCTTTAAGCCAGTTTTAGTCAATTCCAATAACAGAATCAATTAATCTAAATAGAAGCAAAAACTAAAATGCGGAATAATATAAAGCCCATAATATCTAAAACAATTCGGATATGGAGTCACAACTCACGAGCTTCTAAGATTTTCTACAAACAAAGTCTGAAAGAAATACAACTGTTCTGAATGAAAAGAAATAGTAAAATATGAAAAAATAGAAGGGGCTCCAAGGTCTGCGGATGCCAGCAGATCTACCTTAAGTCTCCAACAAGCAAGTCCAAGCTACTAAGCCTCACGACCAGCTAGGGCTGGTACCAAAATCTGCACAAGAAGTGCAGCGTGTAGTTTGAGTACAACCGACCCCATGTACTCGTAAGTGTGGAGCCTAATCTCGATGAAGTAGTTACGAGGATATGAAAAGACACTCACATAATAAGCTTGTGTAAATAACAATATATGTACAAGATAGCAACAAATAAAATCTAATCATGTACTATTGGGAGGGGTACACTCTAAAGGGGATACAAGATACGATAGATACAATATAAATGATAACCAGAACAGTCAATACGCCTTTAACCAGTGAAAACAGTTAAGCACAATGAAGAAAATTATACGGCATCACCCTTCGTGCTTTTACTAGCAACCTCACAATGAAACAATGATACTGCACGGCATAATCCTTCGTGCTTGTACTCTCACTCTCAATATAAATCAGTAGATACGACACGACATCACCCTTTGTGCATTAACTCTCATAACATGGCACGGCATCACCCTTTGTGCATTAACACTCACAATATGGCACGACATCACCCTTCGTGCATTAACACTCACAATATGGCACGACATCACCCTTCGTGCATTACACTCTCCCTTACCACATAACAATGAACAAGTAATATCAGGGAGATAGAATCAACAAAAACAAGTCTTACTTCAACAATGGTTCCACAATACCAATCTCAACTTTGGAATCAATACTCAATTATCACAAAAGCCCATAAATACGGTAAGGACGATCAATGTAACAAATAACTAGTCTAAGCATGGATAACATGAACAAAGTAACCCATAATTGCAAGGAACAAGTCCCACCTGTATGCTTTAACCCGACAACAATGCATAAGTACTCGTCACCTCACATATACGATGTATCCAACATCTAAACATGTAGAAAATGGACAAACAAGCCCTAATCCCTCAAGTCAAGGTTGATCACGACACTTACCTCGCTCCAAAAGTCCACTCAAAGCTCAATCACGACTTTGCCTTTCAAACAAGCCTCCGAACCAATGGAATATAGCAAATTACCAACCAAACGATTCACATAAGCCTTAGGAACTTCCCACAATTGCAAAGGATTCAATTTAGGTCATTATTGAAAAAGTCAACCCCCGGGCCTACTTAGTCAAAACCCAAATTCGGGACAAAACATTATACCCATTCGCCCCCGAGCCTGGTTATGTAATTTATTTTGGAATCTGACCTCAATTTGAGGTCTAAATCCCCATTTCACAAAAATCCATAATTCTACCCAACCCCCCAATTTCCACCATGAAAACACAAGACTTTAGGTTGAAATCTTGGGAAATGAAATGAAAGACTGAAAGAAACTAGTTTAGAATCACTTACCAATGATTTGGGAAAGAAGAGTTCTTTAAAAAAAATAGCTTATAGGGTTTCTAAGTTTGAAAATTTGAGAGATTGAACAACATTCTCGTTTTCTCAGCTATTTGGTCAGTTGCAGATATCGCATTTGTGACCTGGGGTTTGAAAATGCGAGCCCAGCGAATGCGAGAAAACAATCGCAAAAGCAAAGTCCCTTCCATTCCTGATGTCATCACATTTGCGATGATTTGTTCGCAAATGCAAACTTTGACCTTCCGCAAATACGACCGTTTGATCGCAATTTCAATCAATGTACCCTCCTGTCCCACTTCGCAAGTGCGATGAGTTGCTCGCAAATGCAAATCCATCAATGATCGAAAATGCGAAGCCTGACGTTGAAAATGTGAGATCAGAGGCCTGCACCAGAACTGAAGCACACCAACAATGTTTCTAAGTCCAATTTCACTCTGTATCCTATCCGAAACTCACTCGAGCTCTCGGGGCTCTAAACCAAATATGCAACAAGTCTAAAAATATCATACGAACTTGCTCGCATGATCAAATCACAAAAATAACACCTAGAACTATGAATTTAGCATCAAATCAAAGGGAATTTTCAAGAAACTCACAGAGTTCTATTTTCATAACCGGACGTCCGAATCACGTCAAACCAACTCCTTTTCTCACCAAATTTGACAGACAAGTCATAAATATAGTATTAAACCTATACCGGGTTCCGAAACCAAGATACGAACCTTATATCCAAAAAGTCAAACATTCGTCAAACATTTCAAAATCATTAAGCCTTTAACTTTCAAATTTCAACAAAGTGCGATAACTCGAGCTAGGGACTTCCGAATTCGATTCCGAACATACACCCAAGTCCCAAATCACGATATGAACCCACCGAGACCATCAAAACATGAATCCGGGTCCGTTTTCTCAAAATATTGACCGAAGTCAACTCAAATAGATTTTACAGTAAAAATATTATATTTTCTCAGTTTTTAACATAAAAACTTTCCAAATAAAAAGCACCCGGACTGCGCACGTAAATCGAGGAGGAAAAAAATAAGGTTTTTAAGGCTTCAAAGCACATAATTAGGTTCTAAAACATAAGATGACCTATAGGGTCATCACACCGAGTTTACTAACTAAAATCACTGATGAATTGAATAATTACAGGATCATTTTAAACTCATCCTTACACAAACCATCCAGGAAAACAGTCTTCAAATTTTAAATAAAAAATTAACATAACTGGATCAGAACATTATACAAATAAATTTCTCGCATTTCTTCCTCAAATTTTCAAATCTTTTTAAATGCTGCTTAGCACATTACTTCTTGAAAGGGATATTTCTTCAACTTCAATTCAACCTGAAAATTTCAACTCTAACTCTATTTTAAATAATCATCCATTGTAATATAAAATGCTTCCACGATTACTAAAGCATGAACACTTATGTTCAGATTTATACCAGTTTTATATGCTGAATTTCTAGATCTAATTCTAACTCGCAAATAAACACAGAAGAAAATATTTATCAAGCACATAAATAACTAATTACCTCAAGGAACATTTATCGAACATATAGTTAACCTATGATTGCAAGTCTGATGATATTATTGCATTCAAGTAATTATTACATCGAAGGAGAGTGAAATAAGTACCTTAACAACAACATAGCAAACGAAGGAGAAAATAAGTCTCTGATTTGGAGAAGCACAACTAGAAATAAAACAACAACACACGACAACTAAACAACAGTAAAGCCCAGAATAAGCCTCGATTTCAATCCAAAATTAATTTTAGAAAACCAGAAGTTAATGAAGAGAACCAACAGAATCTTAGAAACAACTTCTGAAATCTTTTTTTTTTAGTTTTTCAGACTTGGAATTCAATTTGAACCCCAACTTTTTGTTCTCAACTTTTCTTTCAGAGGAGGGTGAAAGACTGAGAGTGAAAAATCTGTATTGTGGTGTGTGAGTGACGGAATATCTCTGAAAAATACAGAATGAATGTCCTCCTATGCGTGAGTGAATGGGTTGTTATATAGAATATTCTTACAAATGTACATCCGTCTATTCTGTTACCGCTCATTCTTTCCAGTCCCTTTTACTTTTTGTATTTTAACCCTTACATTCTCTTTTGACCTATTTTTTATTATTTTATTGCTTTTTAGTCCTTTCCCTTCCCTTCTAGAACCTTCCCAATAAGTTAACATAAAGAGTCTACTAAGTTTTCATATTTCCCATAGCCCCCTCAAGTCCTAGCTAATATCTTCTTTTGCTTAACCTTTCATTTTACCTCATTATTTACTTTATTCTAACATAAATTACTTCTTTCTTTCTCTTAACAACATTAAACAAAATTAAGTAAGTTTACGCTAACAAAAGGCTAACAAACACAACTAATCATGAATTAACATCTAATTAAGGTGCGTTAGGGAACCTATTCCAAATGACTCGGATTTACTAGTTTGCGTCACCAAAGATTGGGTAAGGGCTCAAATTACCTCGAGGAGAAGGTGTTAGGCACTCCTCGAGGTCCACAATGGTGGTCCTGGCCGAACTCAAATCATGTGAATTAGTCTAATGGATAAGAGAGGGAATTATTTTAATAGGAATGAGGGATCCTAAGTTTTTTAGCTTAAATGATCACCCTGTGTAACATAAATAATACTTCGTAACTCCCCCAAGACGGGGGTGTTACTCATATTATTCAGCGGGCACAAACTATCATCTCCTGCTACCCTATTACTATATTTAAGTTATTTACCTAAAGTGCTCTAATCAATTCTAAGTCATACCCTATGCGTGCACTACCCGTCCCTTGCCTATGGCACAGGAGGAATTTTGGACCTCTACTTTGGATGGTTCTAGACTTAACTTAGGTNGGGGGGGGGGGTCAAGTTAGCCTCCAAACTTAGGCAGCAAATGCACGCAACAGATTAGGCGTTTTGACAGTTTCAACAATTAAAGTTGTTAGGTCCTATAGACATGATTTCTATGTGATTCTTGATTTTAATCATACAGGTAGTTATGCAAAGTAATTTCTAAGTGACAACACATTATAATCATAAGCGGTTAAAACCTATAGACAACCTATCTAGGTGATTTACTCAGTGTTAGGCAGTGATAAGCAACGAGAGATATTCAGAATTACTCAGTTGTTCCTATAGGCATGATATAGGCATGCTTTCTCATGGTGTTCAAAGAGACAGTGTTTAAAGCCTAGTCTTAGTGTTTAACACATATCGTGATTACCCTATAGACATAATTCATACCTTTGGTGATTGAAATTGGTTTTAATTCTTATAGGCATGCTTTCTAATGGGCAAGTATGACAATAGCATATCAATCAATTAAGAACCCTATAGGCATGACTTCTAACAATGCATATTTATAGAATATGAATGACCCTATAATCATGATGCCTAGTGAATATGCTGCAAGGTAAGTTGAACTTTGGTTATTTTATTTCCTATATGCATGATATCTAACGTGTAAAAGTAGAATAATCTAGACGGATTAAACACCTATAAGCAGGTTATCTAACACACAATAGCAGAATGGGCAAAGTGAACACCTATAGGCAGGATTTCTACCCGTTCTCATGCAAATGTTGAAATAAATCCAGTTTCCCAATTTACTAACACCCAAATTGTTATTACAAATAATTATTACAGACCAGAATTGAATGAATTACAAAGTATATAAACTATAGGAAGCCTGCAGCAGGCCCAAATGCACCTGGACATGCCAGGCCTTCAACTCATAGTAGATCCAAAAGCCCATGTTCATAGATATACAATAGCCAGCAGTGAATGATTCACCTATATCTCAAGGATAAGCATACAGAACCCAAATCTCTAGTGTGTCAGAGTTCCCGAGGGCTTCAAGAAACCAGGGCAGTGCTCGCACTAGAAAAGAATCATCAGAACAGTTCAAAGAAGACTAGGGACCAAATCCTAATGTGTCAGAGTTCACGAGGGTCTCATATGAACCCTGAGCAGTGCTCACACTAAGAAGTCCAGGGGACAGAACCTAAATTGATTTCGCTTTCAGCCAACAAAGAGTGAGGATTCAGGAGAGTAGGAAGGGATTATAGAATCACACATGGAACACAAACAAATGGCAACATATTTGAACTCAGGCAGACTTAATCCAGTTTTAGGAGTTAACAAAGTTACATGCTAATAATAGCCAATTCACAAACATGTTCCCATAGATAAAAAAGATTTCAGATCAAATTAAGTCACAGAAAGAAAGCTCATTGATTAGCAATAGGTCAGGAATTGATTAAGGTAATTTAATAAAGGTGTTATAGCATAGTGAACACATAACCAAACATACTACATGGTAACATGTTCAACAGACAAATTGATGAATCTGTTAAGGCACACATAATTATCCAGTCATGAGGAAGAGGTATGAAAGCCTGTTTAACGCTAAAATATAGTCCTAAATTACACAGAGTTAGGCATATTTCATTAATCGATTCATACTAAGTTCAACATGCCTTAACTATAAGTAATAGCATTTAGGGTAACATGGTTTAATAACAGTAACACATTAACAAGTAATCATAATGGAATAGCAAAGGCTTCAATAAACTCACAAGTTAAGATGAAACAGGAAAGAAGAAATTCAACAATGTAGCAATTGTCACCAACAGAAGCAAAACAGTCGAGGATTTCTGGCCTTGGCTTCCAGCCGGCCAGGAATCAAAAGAACATAATAATGTTGCTAGAGATAATAGGAGTGAAAAATTTGAGTTCTAAATTTTATTTCAAAGGGGAGTGGGGAGGGGTTCGAATAATCCCCTTAGCCTTAAAAGAATTACTCACTTAAATACTGAAGTCAGTGCTTAAATCAGTAGGGTTGAACCCTAAATTTTTGGTGAAAAATACACAAAACTAGTAGGAAATAAGGTAAAGAATCATATAAGAAAGATAAGAGATTATTGTAAAAAAGAATACTCAATCGAACCAGATTTGGTTCAAGTAAAAAGGGTCAGAAACCCTAAATTAGGTAAACCCCAAAATCATTAGAGAATAATGGCAAAGAATCATGTATCAATACATAAAAATGAATGAAGATAGGGATTATTCAAAAGAAACATGAAATTGAACCAGATTAGTTCAAGTGAAAAGGGCTGAAACCTTAATTTCGAGTAAAACACAAAATCAACAAAAAATAAAGGGAAAGATCACATAGTAGCACATGAATAAATACATATAGGAAATTATTCAAAAGGAAACCTAATATCGAACCAAATTTAGTTCAAGTAAAAGGTTTTGAAACCCTAAATTAGGCAAGCCACAAATCTGCAAAAATAAACATATCAGAACAAATATAGATGAAGAAAATATTAAAAAACAGAGTTTGAACCAGATTAGGTTCAAATCAAAGAAGATCTGGAACCCTAACCTTTAGGGCTTTGTGCGAATCAAGAGAGATATGAGAGAATCATTACAAATAACGCACTTGGACTCGAGATTGTCTAGATTCAAGAGGTAAACACAGATTTGGATAGAATCAAAGTGTGGTACTTGCCATGTTTAGGCAAGTTCCTAAGTTATTGCGGAATCTAGCACCAAATAAGGGAAGAAACCTAGAATGGTAAGGGAATAGGGTAGAAATCACATTAGGACCGGGATTTGGGGGGATTTGGGTGAGGCGGAGGAGTTAGGGTTCATCAGGGAAGGGAAATAAGGGTAGGGACATTAGAGAAATGAGGGTTAGGGTAGAGAGGAGGGATATAAAGGAAGGGGGGTCGTTAGTTGTGGGTTGTTGATCATTTTGATCAACGGCTAGGATTTAGGCAGATTGGGGGTCGGGTTTTTAATGGTTGGGTAGGGTATTGGGCTTAGGGTATTGGGCTTAGGTAGATTGAGTTGTTTTGGGTAGTTTTAGGTCCGAATTAGTTATAGAATTAGGGCCAAATTTTAAATACCCAATTTTAATAAATAATAATTTACAAAAATAATAGATAAATAACAAAATATATTATTTGTGCATGAAAATGACTAAAAACAAATGTTTACCATTATAAAAAATATGAAAAGTTATTTTTGCATCAATAAAGTAATTTAAGTACATATGGGCTATCATTGCAAAATGTGCAATTTAGCCTAAAATACAAATGTAATTATAAAAAATGTAAATAAAATATTTAAAACCTAATATGGGTATAAATAATGAGTTTAGATGATTAAATCATCGCAAAAAATAATTTGGAAGATAATTATTGGATATTTATATAATAAAATACAGAAATAAATTGATTTAAAGCCTTTAAAAATCATAAAAAATTATGAAAAAATGCTTGTATATGTTTGTAGATCGAATGATGGTACATGTGCACTATTTTGAAAGTATATATACATATTTGGAAAA
The DNA here is from genome assembly GCA_005239505.1 of Nicotiana paniculata. Classification (NCBI taxonomy): domain Eukaryota; kingdom Viridiplantae; phylum Streptophyta; class Magnoliopsida; order Solanales; family Solanaceae; genus Nicotiana; species Nicotiana paniculata. Next base: position 58,115 of record ML345131.1, on the reverse strand, counting down.
TATGAGGGAAAAATTGGGTATCAACATCAGGTCAATGTAGTTCTGGAAGTTTTGGTAGCTGGGACTATCGAAAACCTATGTTCTCATTGTCGTTGCTGTTCTTACTGCTTACTTATCTCCTTATTACACCAAAATAAAAATCAAAATAAACTAAACAAGCCTATTAGCTACGAGTTACAAGATTCCTATCTATAAGTTGTTTGAAGCTTGATCTTGAGTCTTGATTGGTTCTTCACGCAGACTCTCATCTGTACCTTGATGCTTGCTAGCTGCAAGTTCTAGTTCATTCTTCTACAGCTTCTTCTGATCAAAACGGGAAATGAAATGCTCGTGACGTCAATCTTATCTTGAGCAGTCCACATCTTTTCATCCACTTCTGCCTTTTGGATTCACTTCTTTTTTCTTTTCTTTTCTTTATTATGGGTTGAGACTTCTTTTTTTGGTCATCTTGAACCTTGTGTCTCAAGATAAAACCTGCTCAGACACCAAACCAAACAAACGAATGAAATTATTCTGCCCTAGTTTTTATTTGGAAAATTTAGTGGGTTATTATAACAAAATTCTACACTACTTCTTTATTAAAAGCAATAACGTATCGGGAATGGTGTACCCAGAAGAGATCATGATGATTGAACTTTTTTTTTGACATGGTGTTTTCTTATTGTCAAAATGATGCCTCAACTAACGATTGGCGTACATTATGTTGGGAAAATGCGGTCGGGGAATGGTATACCCTATATTGGAAAAGATAGCAGGGAGCGGTGTACCCTGCATTTAAGATCAAATCAACTAGGGAGTGGTGTACCCTATGTTAGAGAACACGACTAGGGATTGGTGTACCCTATACTGGCAAAGAGGCTAGGGAATGTTGTACCCTCTAGTTTGAACGGTATTAGGGAGTGGTCTAACCTGCATCTAAGATCAAATCAACTAGGAAATGATGTAACCTAGTTGGAAAACACAGCTAGGGATTAATGTACCCTATACTGGTAAAAACTAGGGAATGGTGTACCCTATATTTGGAATGATATCAGGGAATGGTCTACCCTGCATTTCAGCTTAATTAAATAGTAATGGTATCAGGGAGTGGTGTATCCTGCATTTAAGATCAATCAACTAGGGAGTGGTGTGCCCTATATTGGAAAACATGACTAGGGATTGGGGTACCCTATACACTGGTAAGGAGACTAGCGAGTGGTGTACCTATGTCTAAAATATCATCAACTAGGGAATGATGTACCCTACATTGGAAAATGCAGATAAGGTTTAGTGTACCCTATACTGGTAAGGATATTAGGGAGTGGTGTACCCTATGTCTAGGAATGATATTTAAGAGTGGTGTACCCTACGTTTCAGCTCTATCAATAAAGATATCAGGGAGCGGTGTACCCTACATTTAAGATCAATTGGTAATGATACCAGGGAGTGGTGTACCCTGCGTTTAAGATCAATTAATATCGATATCAGGGAGTGGTGTACCCCGCGTTTAAGATCAACTCAACTAGGGAGTGGTGTAACCTATATTAGAAAATATATCTAGGGATCGGTGTACCTTATACTAGTAAAGAGATTAGGAAGTGGTGTACCTTATGTCTAAAACATCATCAAATAGGGAGTGGCGTACCTTTGTTGGATAACACATCTAGGGATTGGTGTACCCTATAATGGTAAGGAGATGAGGGAGTGGTGTACCCTATGTCGAAGAATGATATCATGTAGGGAATGGTGTACCCTACGTCGGAAAATGCGGCTAGTATTCGTGTACCATATACTGGTAAGCGGACTAGTGAGTGGTGTACCCTATGTCTAGGAATGATATCAGGGAGTGGTGTACCCTCCGCTTTAGCTCTATAAATAAAGATATCAGGGAGTGGTGTACCCTACATTTAATATCAATCAACTAGGGAGTGGTGTACTATATGTTGGAGAATACAGCTAGGGATTGGTGTACCCTATACTGGTAAGGAGACTAGGGAGTGGTGTACCCTATGTCTAAAACATCAACTAGGGAATGATGTACCCTATGTTGAAAAATGCAGTTAGGGATTAGTGTACCCTATATAACCATGAATCTAAATTTGTGACTTTCTCTTTTTCTTAGAGAATGAGTAAAAATGCGAGAAAGAATTTTGAGAAGACTTCCCTTATTGAGAGTTTTTGAAGTTGCAGAGCTATTTTTAGTCTCTGTGCGGCTTCCTTTTAGGTTGCACCTCTTCTTGCAAAGCTATCTTTGGATTTCATCTGTTTCCTGTTTTTCAACAAAGAACAATTGTTAGTTCAAAATGGTGGTTGGCTTTGTAGCCTTGAGTGTTTCAGTCACTTGATCTCAACCCATTTTCTTTTGATGATGATTTCTACTGCAACTAGTTTTTTTCCTAAATACATATTGCATTTCTTGTCTTGGATAACCTTTGGCTTTTCAAACTTTTGCCATGACGGCTAGTCACGTAGCGAGACTTAACCTTTCCAACTTTATTTTGTTTTTGTGGGCATTTGACCTTTGACTTCTTTTTCAAAGTTCTAATTTCAGAGCATTTGGGGGACCTTTGACTCTTCAAACTTTGCAAGATGGTTAGAAGCGTGGGACTTAACCTTTTCAACTTCATTTTTCCCTTGTAGGCACTTCAATTTGATTTCCTTCTTCCAGAGTTTTCGATTTCGAAGCACTGGCCACTATGGCTAGTCAGGGTCGACTTGATGCTTGCCGAGGCTGGGTGTCTTTTGTGTCGAACGAGAGACCTTTAAATCAATCTTGCCATCTCTTCTTTGCCTTTTTTTTGGAACAAAGTTAGACCAAAAGGGATTCTAAGAAAAACAAACAAAAGAATAGAGAATGAGTTTGAAACAAGAGGTCTCTTTCGGGGAACAGAAAGAAGGATTTTTCTGGAGTATATACGAAATTCAATGAACATGACATGCCTTTTGCACAGGATGCTTGATCTAAGTAAATCGTCCAACTCTTAGAAACTCATCACAAATTTTGTCTTGAAGCCGATAAACCTTGCCTGGGACTGTGTTGATGCCATGGCTATAAGGATCCTCTTCTCTATCAGTAGTTCCCTTTGCGAGTTTTCACCAGCTGGCATCTCTTATTTCTTTTCTCACCATCGCCATGTAGTGTCCTTTGCGAGTTTTCACTAACAAGACTCGCATTTTTAGTTTCTTTAATCATCATCGTCTTATGGTGACCGCGAGAATTTTCACCAATAAGACTCTCTCATTTTATTTCTCTCATTGTTTACGATTCCAGGTCCCAATATCCGTGACCTGTGATTTTACTCATTCCCGCCAATTGGTCGGAAGGACTTGAAAAGGATTTGGGCAAAAGGAATTTTTGATTGAATTACAACATTGGAACCTGTCGGGCAAAATCATCGACAAAACATCATAACATCTGCCCTAGTTTCAACTTTTGGGGATGTGAATTTTTTAGCATGGCTGCCTATGTATCCTTTCAGAATCAGATCAAACGTAGTTTAATTAACATGACTTGTTTTGGATTTTGTTTTGTTTTGTTTCACTTTTCTTTTGCTTATTTTTTTTTCTTTTTTTTCTTTCATCACTTTTTTTCTTCTTTTTCATTTTTTTTCTTTTCTTTCTCTTCACATACAAGGTTCCAAATAGGGTGGCCACGAAAAAGTATCTGGCTAAAAAGGTTAGAAAAGGGTTAATAGTGTTTGTAGTGAGAATGAAAGTCTTTGCCATCCCAATAAGAGAGTGTTAAAGCTGCATAAAAGGGTCAAACATAGTACCTTTTGACCACGTCTGCATTGACATATGTCTCTTCCTTTGATGTTGTATTGGTAAAAAAGAGCTTCACACGTGTAATAAATCTTGATGACTCAGCAGTCTACGTGGAGCAATGAAGACACGACAACTGGACGGGACTCTATGAAGAGGTATGAGGCAAAGAGGCGCGACAAATCACACCTACGGGTTAATTATCTACGGAAGTCTCAACCTGATTGAGAAGATGAAGAGACACAATCAAACTGTATCTGGGCGGAACAAAGGGCAGATTCAGAGATCTTCAATTAGTGATCCACACGTACACAACATTCATGCAACAGTTACGGTTACTCATTGTAACGTTACATTAATGTCATAATTAGTCATTAATGCTCAATCACTGAAAAGGTCAGACGTTATATTAGGAAATTCCCTATATAAGGGAGTAAAATATAACCTGTAAAGGACATCCAAACTACTATTGTAGTACACTTTACTTTTCGTGCATCTCATTGATTTTTCTTTATTTAATTACTTACAATAATCAGTCTTGCCTTGGTTATCAGAAACCCGTGTTCATCCTAAAAATTGCTTTGGTCAAAGGATCTAATTCTTTGGTTAAACAAATTGGTTCCGTTACCGGGAATCTGATAATCTTTGTTTGCTTTTCAAGCGATATCCTCTGAACTATGTCGAACTCCACTGATAACAACCAGCAGAGGAATGGAATCCTTGTTCCATCACCTTCAGGAACCCCACGTGGTTCAAGGGAACAATCCCCAGAAAGATCCAATAACAACAACGATAATAATGATCAAACGGTAGAACAAGATCGGGTAAAACAAATGATTGCAGAGTATGTGAGCCAGGCTTTGCAAGAATTTGCAAGGGGATTACCAGCAGCGTCACCTGCACCACTGACACCACCCCCTAATAATACCATCACCGTGGAAAATCCTTAGTCTGGGTTGGCAAAATCAGGAAGGGGAGATAATCCTAATGAATCTCTCGAAGCGAGACCAGGTATGTCTAGTAACTCTAAATTACAGACTTTATTACTAACTTTGCAGAAACAAGTGAAGGAACAAAACGATCGAATCGAAAAAATTCCTGGAGTACCAACTGTTATCAAAGGCATTGCCGTTGATATTCTCAACAACCTTGGAAACCAAGCGCGACACCCTTACCTATTCCCAAGAAGTTTAAAATGCCTGACGTTCCTAAGTATGACGGGACAACCGATCCACGCGACCATGTTACTGCTTTTACCACCGGAGTGAAGGGCAGTGACTTAACAAAATAAGAAATTGAGTCAGTCCTAGTTAAAAAGTTTGGAGAAACACTTACCAAAGGGGCGGTAACCTGGTATTCTCTTCTCCCTGAAAACTCTATTGATTCTTTTGCTGAGCTTGAAGATTCTTTCATAAAGGCACACTCCGGTGCGCAAAACATTGAGAAAAGGATGGAGGACATATTTAAAATAAAACAAGGAGACACGGAACTACTTCGTGAATTTGTAGACAGGTTTCAACGAGAAAGAATGCTACTACCAAGGGTGCCTGATAATTGGGCAGCCATGGAATTTGCAGGAAATTTAAATGACAAAAGTTCTGAAGCCACGAGAAGACTCAAGGAAAGCTTGAGAGAATTCCCAGCTACGACATGGAATGATGTCTATAACATGTACAGTACTAAACTTCGAATAGAAGAAGATACTATTGCTCGTTCTAAAGATGAAGATCATATCAGTTCCAGACGTTCCGAATCAGACAGGAGGTCAGGTAAAAATCGATATGATCCTTATAGGGGACCTTCGGGACGAGAAACTCATCATATGTTCGAAAACACTAGGTCAGAGCATAGACCACCAAACAGAGATGCGGGCTCATCCTCATCAAGATCCAGAAAGGATCGGGATGAACGAACTATAGGTAATGCACGAATTGGGGATCACACCTTCAATGTAAGTACCTTCGAACTAATTTCAGTATTAAGAAATATGGGTGATAAGGTTCGATGGCCCAAACAAATGAGGTCAAACCCGAATAAGAAGAACCCATATTTCTGGTGTGAATTCCATAATGATCATGGACACAGAACTGTAGATTGCAGATTTTTGCAAGGTGAGGTAGAACAATTATTGAAACAGGGCTATTTAACAGAATTGTTTAGTGAAAAAGGTAAACAGGCATACATGAAGAGCACGCAGGAGCCCTTAAAACCTCCATCTCCAAAACAAATCGTCAACGTGATACACGAAGGTGAAGAAGTAAACGGAGTGGTCTGCAAATCGGCCGCGAAGTTCACAATTACACACGGAAAGCGGGTTCGTAAAAATCTGGAAGCAGATGATATAACCTTCGATGATGCAGATATCGGAGAATTAATGCTTCCTCACAACGATGCTCTGGTAATATCCTTACTTATTCATGACACTAACGTAAAAAGAGTGTTGATTGATCCAGGTAGTTCAGTCAATATCATTTTGCTAAGAGTCGTGGAAGAAATGCTATTAAGGAATCAAGTAATCCCAAAGGCACGAGCCATATCGGGGTTTGATAACTCTACGGTTATAACAAAAGGGGAAATTGAACTTAGCACTTATGCTGAGGGAGTAATAAAAAATAACAGGTTCCAAGTCATCGATACTGACATGGCTTATAACATAATCATGGGAAGGCCATGGATCCACGACATGAAAGCAATACCATCCACCTTGCATCAGGTAATTAAATTCCCCTCCGAATGGGGGATTCAGCAAATTAAAGGCGATCAGCAAACCGGAAGAAATATAAATTTCGTGGTACACTACGACAAAAAAGTAGAGGTGGAAATCAAAAGATAAGGGAATCTCCCAAGCAGGTAACACCGCCCAAGCAGGTAACACCGCCCAAACAGGTATGGAAAAAATTACTACCCAAATAGGTACGGAAGGTATTATTGCTAAAACAGGTACGAAAGAAAATACTCACGAGAAGGTAAATCAAGTCACCACGGAAGATGCATTGGACCACACGGATGTAGATTCCAGACCGGACGTCATTCATGAACCGGAGGAAGACGAGCACATCAAAACAACTACGGAAGAGCTCGAAGCTGTTCTATTGTTTGAACAAAACCTAAACAGAAAGTGTATATAGGCACGAGGCTGAGCCCAGGTCGAAGGGAAGAAAATAAAGCAAGGACCATTCAAGAACCAAGTGATTGACGAAGAGGCACATAAACTCTTGGAAATTGGTTTGGTACGAGAGGTAACGTATCCTAACCGGCTGGATAACACTGTGATAGTACCTAAAAAGAATGGCAAATGGAGAGTATGCGTAGATTATACTGACTTAAATAAAGCATGCCCCAAAGATTCATTCCCATTACCACATATAGATCAAATGATTGATGCCACCGCAGGTCATGAATTGTTAAGCTTTCTAGATGCGTATTCTGGTTATAATCAGATTAAAATGGATCCCTCAGACGAGGAAAAAACCTCCTTTATTACAAACAGGGGGACTTATTGTTATAAAGTCATGCCTTTTGGCTTAAAAAACGCTGGAGCCACCTATCAAAGGCTAGTGACCAAGATGTTCCAGGAACATCTGGGAAAAATGATGGAAGTTTACATCAATGACATGCTGATAAAATCAACACGGGCGGAAGACCATTTCCAGCACCTCTCTATTACCTTTGACATTTTACGCAGGTATAATATGAAGCTGAATCCAGAAAAATGCGCTTTTGGCGTAGAATCAGGTAAATTCTTGGGTTTCCTTGTATCAAACAGGGGAATAGAGGTAAATCCTGATCAAATTAAAGCTATAGAAGAAATACCTGATGTACTTATAAACAAAAAAGAAGTTCAAAGACTAACGGGAAGAATTGCAGCCTTAGGAAGATTTATTTCCAAACCTTCCGAGAAAAGTTTTAAATTCTTTGCAGTTCTCAAAAAGCAAAATCGGTTCGAATGAACTGAAGAATGTCAAAAGGCTCTCAAATACCTAAAGGCTTATCTATCAAAACCTCCGTTGTTGTCAAAGCCAAAGGAAGGGGAGAGGTTGTATGTCTACCACTTCGTCTCGGAAATTGCTGTAAGTGCAGTATAGGTAAGGGAGAATAAAGGTAAACAATTTCCTATTTATTATGTAAGTAAGACATTACTAGATACTGAAACTAGATATCCACATCTAGAAAAGTTAGCCTTAGCTCTAATCATGGCATCTTGAAAATTAAGGCCATACTTTCAATGTCATCCAATCACAGTTTTGACCTCGTATCCATTAAGAAACATATTGCATAAACAAGAACTATCAGGAAGATCAGCCAAGTGGGCCATAGAATTAAGTGAGCATGAAATAATATATCAGCCTAGGACTGAAATCAAGTCTCAGATCTTAGCTGATTTTGTCGTTGATTTTTGTAATAGCATTGTCCCTGAAGTTGAAAACGAGTTACAACTCTTTAACGGTGCTAATCCGGGTCTATGGACCCTATTTACCGATGGTTCTTCCAATATAAAAGGTGCCGGCTTAGGCATAGTCTTAATGTCACCCACGGGTGAAAAGAATCAACAGGCTATCAAATGTTATCCTATAACTAACAATGAAGTAGAGTATGAAGCTATCATTGCAGGACTAGAACCCGCACGAGAACTTTCAATCGAGCAAATCGTGATCAAAATCGACTCCCAACTGGTAGTAAATATAAATGTAGGGGACTTACATCGCTCGAGAGGCTCGGATGCAACAGTATCTGGAAAAGGCACGAGAGCTCGTGAGACAATTCAAAACATGGAAGGTAATACAAATACCTAGAGAGGAGAATGCAGAAGCAGATGCATTAGCTAACCTCGCAATAGTCACAGAAGTAACAAACAAAGACAATGCAATTGTCGCTCATCTATTCCATTCAGCGATCGACCAGGACAGAAATGAGGTAACTTTTAACAATTTAACCTGGGATTGGAGAAACAAAATCTTAAATTTTTTGCAGAATGGCACCGTGCCTGAAGACAAGAAAATAGCTCAAGCACTTCGCCGTAAAGCTGCACGATACTGCCTCATTCGCAACTCATTATATCGCAAGATGTTCGGAGGGCCCCTAGCAAAATACCTCGGACCTAACCAAACGGAGTTCGTGATGAAAGAAGTCCACGAAGGACACTGTGGAAATCACTTAGGGGCGAGATCCTTGGCAAAAACCCTAATCAGAACTGGGTACTATTGGCCTAAGATGGAAGAAGAGGCCGAGAACTTCGTATCCAAATGCGACAGATGCCAAAGGTTTGCCAATAACATGCATCGACCAGCGGAATTATTGCATCCAATAATATCCCCATGGCCCTTCATGAAATGGGGTATGGACATAGTGGGACCTCTTCCCACAGCTAAAGTACAGGTACGATTTTTACTCGTGCTAACCGACTATTTTACAAAATGGGTTGAGGCAGAAGCATTCAAACATGTTCGAGAAAAGGAAGTTAAAATCTTCTTATGGAGAAACATAATATGCCGCTTTGGGATACCAAAGGAGATCGTGTGTGATAATGGCCCACGATTCATAGACTCGCAAATCATAGAATTCTTCGAGAGCTGGCAAATCAAACGGATCAATTCAACACCATACCACCCCGTGGATAATGGTCAAGCTGAGTCAATGAATAAAGTCATCATCAACAATCTAAAGAAGTAGATAGATAAAGCCAAAGGAAATTGGCCTGATGAGTTACCAGCGGTACTATGGGCATACATAAAGACTTCAAAAACAGCCACGGGAGAAACTCCGTTCGCACTTGTCTATGGATCAGAAGCCTTAATACCTGTGGAGATTGGTGAACCAAGCATAAGGTTTACAACAGCCATGGAGGAAGCAAACGACGACGAATTGAGGACCAATCTGGACCTGCTCGAACCACGAAGAAAAGCAGCACTAATACAGATCGCAGCTCAAAAACAAATCATAGAGCGTTATTACACGTTCGCGTTTATTTTGAACATTTAAAATTTTACTAACCTTTTTAGATGATAGGCATAAAGCTAACCCATCACCAGATGATGATATTAGACCTGCAAAGACGCGCGGAAGTAACTAAATTCCCGATCTAGGGTTACACTTTCTGATAGCCGTTTTAAAGGGTTAAGCAGTCATCATCTAAAATCTATATACCTTCGAGTCCCGTATGTTTTTCCTTTTCAGGAAAAGGACCACAAGGAAGGAATAGTCAAGTGCTCGAGATTTCATTCTTCAAAGCTCAAAAACTTGGGGGACTATACAGTATGGAAGGCAAAGATGAAGAAAAAAGACTATCAAAAAGTCAAAGCTCGAGCCTGAAGATCCATCTACCCAACAAGTCAAGTGATACGAGCAAAATTGAAAGATCCAAAGACTCAAACACAAAGCCTAATCCAAAAAATCTTCTAACATGTTCAGGTTAAAGGGCAAAATGTTAGCTACGAGGAAGAAATGCGTATCTTTGTACTTATTCAAAAGAAAGATTGTTGTAACCAAAAACAATTATGGATAAAAGATCATCATCATTGTACTCATTCAAAACTGTTGTAACTAAAAACAGTTACGAAATCTTTGTACTCATATAGAAAACTGTTATCAAATAAAACAGTTACAGATGACAGATCAAAATCCTTGTACTTGTTCAAAAAACTGTTATCAAATAAAATGGTTACGGATGTGAGAGCATTTCCCTCATGCTTATTGAAAAATGTTGTCAACAAAAACAGTTACGGGTGAAAACTCCATCTTGAATAAAAACTGTTATGAATGAAAAATAGTTGCTCTCTTGTATTAACTCGAAAAACTGTTACATACGAAAAATAGTTACGAAATACAAGTGTATATCAAATCTACTAAATGAAAACAGTTGCAACATGATTTTTAGACGATAATCAAACACATGTAAAATGTTGTGAAAGTTCAAACAAAATACTTTCCTCAGAAACATTCTTAAACATGTGAAAAATTCCTATCACTCAATTGCATTATTACACCTTTATGAAGTTGAGACGTCTTCTTCATTAAGTGTCGATCAAAAAGGGCCCTCTTTCATAAATTATGCCTATTACAAAAAGGCACAAATTTTATATGACATAGTGCCTATTACGAAAAGGTGCGAGTAATCTAAAGCATTCTATATGCAAACCTCAGAGGTAAAAATAATGCATGCAAAAAACTTAAAGAGTGAAACAGAAACTCAACGGAAAACAGAAGTCATACTTGCATTAATATGTTAAAACGACTAAGTAAAAACTAAGTATTAACTTATACTTAACCGTATAGGGTTTTTTATACATTAAGTTGCCCCTAAGTTTTCATTTGGGGACTTCAAGAGATCCAAATTTACACCCGATGGGACTGGGGGTAACCACCAATTGAGACAAAGAAAGAAAAAAAAAGGGGGAGGAACCAACTTCTTAAACTTCATCAAGAGGGGGGTTGACTTCACTGGCAGAAGGAGCGGCTTGGGACGAAGAGACTTGAGCAGCAGGAGCCTCACCTTCAGGTGAAGAGAGATTCTGACCTTGTTGAGCCTTCTCAATAGACTCCTTGATTTTTGCAATTTCAGCATTAAGGTCAAAACCCTCACGACTCATTTCAATCAATGTGTCGAGGTGAAAGTTCATATACGCCTAACTAACATCGACAGCTGCCCTATCTTCAAGAGCTTCATAATCTTTCTCCCATAGCATAACTTCAGCTCTTAGTTCATCCTTCTCAGTCACAGCAGCATCATTAGAGGCCCTTAAAGGAGCGAAAGACCTTTCTAGGAATTGAATTTCTCCAAAGAGTTGCGGAGATCCTCCTGGGTCTGAGTAAGAGATTGCACAAGTTCGCCCGAATACTCCTCCTTTTGTTCTAGTAAGGCCTTCAAACTCCTGACCTCTTCAGAGGAAGGAGACAGCTGCTTCGCGAATGAGGACTCTAGGACGCTTTTATCCTTGCCGGCCTAATCAGATGATGCCTTCTCTACAACCAACTCTGCCGTCATGACCCTCACTTGCTGCTCCAAGGTACATTTTTCTTCTTCTACGGCTTCCATGTCGAGCCTTAAGCTTTCATACTGTTCTTTCCAGTTACCTGCTTCAACATGCCACTCCTTTACTTCCTGCTCCGTATGAGAAATCCTTTTCATAAGCTCTGTGCCTATAAGATTGATCTACAAAAGGAAATCAATTAGAAAAGATAAGTACGCCTACAAGAATGAATGAAAGAAAATACATTCTACCTTTAAAGAAGTATGCACGATCTCATTAGCCCATGTAAGGGAACTGTGGCTATCCAGCTTAGCTCTCTCTGTCGGACCTATCAACGGTTTCAACCACACATCAGGCTGGCCAGACTTTTTAAAAAGGCTACCCTCCATCGGAATTTCTATCATCACCTGCCTCATCTCCCTACTGGAAGACCCTACTTCTGAAAAAGAAGGCGCGGAAGAAGGAACAGATGCATGAGCCACGGGCAAAGAAGTTTGAGGAGCCGAAAAATCCACTGGAGAGGGAGCAAGAACAGGAGCAGGAATAGACACGGGGGCAGGATAAATAACTGGAACAATGGAGGGGAGTTCTCTAAGAGAAGGAGAGAAAACAACTAGGGGAGCTTCATTAGCAACAGGACCAAAGCCTTCCCGGAATAAATGATCAACAGAATCACGCACGGGAGAGGGAGAAGCATCCTCAAGGGTAGAAAATTCAACTTCAGGTACGGAAGGATCAATAACAGGTGTAGACTCGTCGTTTGAGACCACCTTCCTTCTGTGTGACCTATGCATTAAAGAGCCCTATTCTTCCGCCTCTTCTTCCGAGGTCCTTGAACCACCTGCTTTTCTCTTTGAAGAAGAAGAGCCGGAAATGATCTCCTTGGCCTGAGCCAGGGATAACTTGGGAACAGACGCGGATGCAGAAACTCCACGAGCAGGAAACCCTGTCAAAAGGAAAGGATTAAATAATGCTCAAAGGAAGAAACAAGTACAAACAAAAACTTCATTTACCATGAGTCTTAACTCTCCAACCAAACCTCTCAGAGAGGTATTTCCATGAACATTCTTCCAATGGAGTGATTAACAAAAGCTTTTCTACCCAATCTCTAAAACCGGAGACATTCTCGACGGTTCCCATGATTGCTGCAAAAAGAAGAAACAACTACGGTATTGATAAGATATCTAAAGCAAAAAGAAAGGAGTGTGAGAAAAAATGTACTCACATTCAAGATTCCACTTCTCATAGAAGGGAAGATTCTCTTCACCTACAAAACCAGCAGTAGGAACAACAATATACCGAAGAAACCAACCTCGATCCTTATCATCTTCAAAAGTCACTAACACCCTTTTACTCCTAGCAGCCAGGGTAAGAATTCCCTGATGGAACAACATTGGGGAATAGAGGTGAATAAGATGATGAAAGGTAAAGGGTATCGAAGCTAAGGTGGCCAAGTATCTAAGACATGCAACGACTCGCCATACGAGAGGACCGACTTGTCCCAAGCAAATTTTGAAAAATCGACAGAGCTCGATGATTACTGGGTCGATGGGAGGCTTGAACCCTAATGTAAAGGGATAGGTATAAACAAAAGAATGCCCCGTCTTGTAAGACGTTATTCTTTGATTACTGTTTGGAACGATTACAGGAAAACCGGAACTCCAATAACAGTCCCTGCGTATAAGAGGAATTAAACCTTCAGTGAGTTGGGCAGGGTACTTGTCAGCGCTATCAAGAGACGACAATGAAGAAAGCTGATCTCTAAGGGACTGACTATCCCTAGCAAAGGTGAACTTCGCAGGTACTATTTCATCGACCCTCGGTTCGCGCAAAGGTTCATGATGTTCTCTACCTTTGGACGAAGATCTAGAAGTCATAGCCCTCGGAGAAGTTAAAGACCTAGAAGAAAGAGGGGAAGTAATTTGAGAAGAGGAAGAACCCCTTGAAGGAGTAGAACCTAAACTCCTCAACCTTCCGCCTCTCCTACTCCGCATTGGAGCAGAAGAGGGAGTCAAATCATCTACATTTATGACTCCCTTAGATTGGTTTGAAGAAGATATATCTACAAAGACAAGGAAAAAGTTCTTTACAAATAAAGTTTGAAAGTTAGAAGTTTTTCATGAAAGAAAAGAAAAAGGGTATTTATACTCGAAGACAACTGTCAAAAATGGGAAAAAAACAATAATGTGAAATCCATAATTGAAGATGTCACTTCGTGACTGATGCAGCCGCGAAAAGCCCTAAAAGGCGCTGTACAATTGCAGAACCAACCCGAAAATGCTATGTGGCATAAGCATTAAATAGAAGTGACAAGCAACACCTACATTCAGAAAAAGATGCAATGTTTCGAGTGAAGCGGCGGAAAAATATTCCCGCCATAAATGAGTATCCACTTACCAAATATTAATCGATAAATATATGGTAAGTGGGGGGACTATCTGTATTGGTAAAAAAGAGCTTCACACGTGTAATAAATAATGATGACTCAGCAGTATATGTGGAGCAATGAAGACACGACAGCTGGACGGGACTCTATGAAGAGGTATGAGGCAAAGAGGCACGGCAAATCACACCCACAGGTTAATTAGCTACAGAAGTCTCAACCTGATTGAGAAGATGCAGAGACACGGTCAAAATGTATCTGGGGGGAACAAAGGGTTGATTCAGAGATCTTCAATTAGTGATCCACACTTACACAACATTCATGCAATAGTTACGGTTACTCATTGTAACGTTACATTAATGTCATAATTAGTCACTAATGCTCAATCACTGAAAAAGGCAGACGTTATATTAGGAAATTACCTATATAAGGGAGTAAAATATAACCTGTAAGGGACATCCGAACTACTATTGCAATACACTTTACTTTTCGTGCATCTCATTGATTTTTCTTTATTTAATTTCTTACAATAATCAGTCTTGCCTTGGTTATCAGAAACACGTGTTCATTCTAAAAATAGCTTTGGTCAAAGGATCTAATTCTCTGGTTAAACAGATGTCTCCAATATACAGTGCTCCCTTTGGCAGCACTTTTTTTACAATCTATGGACCCTTCAAATTTGGAGCAAATTTTCCTTTGGCTTCTTCATAATACAGGAGAATACGTCTCAGAACGAGTTGCCCCACTTCAAATTTTCTAGACCTCACTTTCTTGTTGTAGGCACGGTCCAGTTTTCATTGATACAACTACCTAGTGGCAAACTGCGGCCAATCGTGTTTCATCAATCATAGTCAGTTGTTCCAACCGGGTTCTGACCCATTCATCATCCTCGATCTCGGCTTCAAAAATGATCCTAAGAGAGCGAATTTCAACTTCAGTTGGTATTATGGCTTCATTGCCATAAACCAATAAGTAGGAAGTGTCCCATAATAATGTGCGCACGGTTATGCAATATCCCAACAGTGCAAAAGGAAAATTTTCATGCCATTGTCTGGAACCCTGAACCATTTTGCTGAGGATCTTTTTAATGTTCTTTTTTGCAGCTTCAACGGTGCCATTAGCTTTGGGCCGATAAGGGGTATAATTACGATGTGTAATTTTAAATTGTTCGCATACCTTTCTCATCAACTGTTGTTCAGATTTGAAGCACTATCTATAATGATAGTTTTAGGATTATCAAACGACAAATAATGTTGGAAAGTATGAAGTCCACCACTGCTTTCTTAGTGATGGGTTTGAAGGTGACTGCTTTAACCCACTTTGTGAAATAAATGTCAACCAAGATGAATTTGTGCCCATTTGAAGCTTTCGGCTCGATTGTCCCAATAACATACATGCCCAAGAAATGAACGACCAAGGAGCTAACATAGGATGCAAATCCAAAGGCGGTGAATGAATCAAGTCACTGTGTATTTGACACTGGTGGCATTTCTGCACGAAACTGTAACAATCTTTTTCCATGGTCATCCAATAATAACCTGCCCGAAGGATTTTCTTTGCAAGTACATACATGTTTATGTGAGACCCACATAATACTGGATGCACTTAGTTCATGATCCTATCAACTTCTCCAGAATCTACACATCTCAACAGACTTAGATCTGGGGTTCTTTTGTACATGATTTCCCCACTAAAAAAGAAACTACTTGCAAGCCTTATGATAGTTATTTTTTGATCCTCACTGGCCTGCTCGGGATATTTCATTTTTAATAACCTTTTGATATCATGATACCATGGCTCACCATCTGGCTCCATTTCAGTTGCGTTACAATACACATGCCTTTCTCGAACCTGAATTTCCAAAGGGTCAATATAAGCATTACCTAGGTATGGCAGCATTGAGCCAAAGTAGCTAGTGCATCTGCTAGCTCATTATGGAATCGGGGAATATACTTGAACTCGATAGATTTAAACCGTTTACTGACGTCTTCCACATGTTGTCTGTAGGGGATAAGCTTGATGTCTCGAGTTTCCTATTCACCTTGGGCTTGCCGAATAATTAAATCAGAATCACATATGATTAATAACTCTTGTACATCCAGATCAACCGCCATACTCATGCCCATGATGCAGGCTTCATACTCTGCAGTGTTGTTTGTGAAAAAGAACCGAAGCTGGGTCGTGACCAAAAAGTGCTGGCTTGTGGGCGAAACCATATTTTCCCCAATCCCTATACCTTTTGTGTTTACAGCCCTATCAAAGAACATTTTCCAGGCTTGATGTTCTCTGGAGTTGCTTCAACCGATTTTACTTCATCGTCTAGAAAATAAGTGCTAAAGGGTTGGTACTCATAGTCAACCGGGTTCTCATCTAGATGATCCGCCAAGGTTGAGCTTTCATTACCGTGCGAATGACATGGACAATGTCAAATTTGGTGAGCAGGGTCTGCCATTTTGCAAACCTCCCAGTGGGCATCGACTTATGGAATATATACTTCTAAGGATCCATCCTGGTTATGAGGTATGTTGTGTAAGCTAACAAGTAGTGTCTCAACTTCTAGGAGACCCAAGTTAGGGCACAATAGGTTCTTTCCAACAAAGTGTTCTTGACTTCATAACCGGTGAACTTCTTGCTCAGATAATATATGGCTTGTTCTCTCTTCCCGGTTACATCATGTTGCCCCAGGACACAACCACAAGATTTTTCCAGGACTGTCAGATACAAGAACAAAGGTCTTCCTGGATCGGACGGAACCAACACCGACAAATTTGACAGATATTCTTTGATTTATCAAAACCTTCTTGACACTCATCTATCCATTTTATTGCCGCATATTTCTTCAATAGCTTGAATATGGGCTCATAAGTGGTGGTAAGTCGAGCGATGAATCTGCTGATGTAATTCAGTCTCCCTAGCAGACTCATACCTCTTTCTTGCTCTCCGGAAGTGGCAAGTCCCGAATAGACTTTATCTTTGTCGGAACTAATTCGATATCTTTGTCATTGACTATAAACCCCAAGAGTTTCCCAGACGGAACCCCGAATTCACATTTTAGCTAGGTTTAATTTCAAATCATACTTGCGCAACCTCTCAAAGAATTTCCTCAGATCTCGCACATGGTCTTCTTGCGTTCTAGAGTTAATGATCACATCATCCATATATACCTCAATCTCCTGATGCATCATATAATGGAAGATGGTAGTCATAACTCTCGTATAGGTTGCCCCTCCATTTCTCAGACCAAACAGCATGACCCTGTAATAGTAAGTTCCCTAAGGTGCGGTAAAATCAGTCTTTTCTACGTCTTCTTCATCCATCAGAACCTGGTTATACCTAGTATAACAATTCACGAAAGACTGTATCTCATGTTTAGGACAATTGTCAACAAGAATGTGGATATTTGGTAATGGAAAGTTGTCCTTGGGATTTGCCTTGTTCAAATTGCGATAACCAACACAAACTCGGGTTTTTCCGTCTTTCTTTGGCACCGATACCACATTATCCAACCATGTGGTGTATCGGACCACTCTGATTACACCAGCTTTCAATTGTTTTGTGACTTCTTCCTTAATTTTTTCACTGATGTCAGTTATGAACTTTCTTTGCTTCTGTTGGACATGCAGAAAATCGGGATAGGTAGGAAATTTATATACCACCAAATCAACATTCAGCCCTGGCATATCATCATAAGACCATGCAAACATGTCTTTGAATTCAAACAAAAGTTGAATTAAGGCATCTTTAGTTCTCTCATCATCGTGAATGCTTATCTTGGTTTGTCGAACCTCTTCTGAATTGCCCAAATTAACTGGCTCAGTTTCATTTAAGTTTGTCTTAGGCTTATTCTCAAATTGTTCCAATTCTTGATTTATTTCCCTAAAAGCCTTATCTTCTTCATATTCTGGCTCGTGATTCATTCCTTCAAAATTACATAACATTTTAGGATCTGTGCATGAAAACCGCAAACATGTCATGTTATTAAAGTCCGCATTATTAGAATTGAAAAGAAAAAGATTATAAAAATAGCAAAATCAAAAAAGAAAAAGAGACATCTATGAACGATGAAATATTGATTTCATTTCATTGAATTGAAAGATAGAAGGGTTTACATCAGAATTTAAGGACGGTAAAGCAAAATATTCGAGTTGCACCCTGAAATAACCCGTAATACAAAAAAGATAGAAAGACTAAACTACCGGGATTCCTACCTGACGGGGAATGGGGTAGCCTCCCAGTTCTGGAGCTTAAATTCAGATCCCATGTATTGCACCTCGGCATTGCTCGTGCCTTCCCCTGGCTAGACCATGTTGGATTCATATAGCATTTGTTTCAGAGCTTCGCAGATATCATCTATATCTTCGTCTGTGAGGGCCTTTTCTTCCTCCTCCACATACTTTGATTTGAAAGAAGACTGGGAGAGATGTGGGATGGGCTGTGACAGGACCAACCCATGTTCTGTCAGCCACTGTAGCTCGGAAACCCAACCCAAAAAGCTTCTCATTCACGATCAGGGAAATGGGCTTTGTAATTCCCTGCAGAGATGTTCCGAGCCCCTTTCCGGGCCTGTCCCCATTTCTGATCATTTGGTTGAGAATCATAATTGAAGCATTGGACAAACAAGGTTGAGGTAGTAGGGCCCACTTTTCAAAATGTTCAACGATCACAATTTTTAAAGCTTGATAAACGATGTGTTCACTGCCCTCCCTGGCTTCAAGACACGGGACTGAGGGGTCCCGATTGATAGATTGCTCGTCTTCTCCATGTACAACGATTTCTTGATTTTCATACTTAAACTTGACCATTTGATGCAGAGTGGATGGAAAAGCTCCGGTGGCGTGAATCCATGTCCTACCGAGAAGTAAATTGTACGAGGTTTCCATGTCCAAGACTTTGAAGGTCACCTCAAAGTCCACAGGGCCAATAGTTAAAACTAGATCAATTTATCTAATTGTATCCCTCTTAACCCCATCGAAAGCTCGTACAGAGACATTATTGGCCTGAATTCTTTCTGGACCGATTTCCATCCTCTAGAATGTTGAGAGGGGACAAATATCTACTGCAGACCCACCATCCAGCATCACCCTTTTCACATAGTATCCCTTATATGAAATAGTCAGATGGCAAACTTTGTTGTGGGCAGCTCCCTCTGCAAGCAGATCATCACAGCTAAATGAGATCTTATTGTCCTCGAAAAACCTCTCGGTTATCCTTTCCAATTGTACAACAGTAGTTTCAGCTGGGACATACACTTCATTCAAAGTTTTGAGGAGCACTTTTGGTGTTCATCTGAACTCAACAATAGAGATAAAAGTGAGATCGGAGAGGGAGTCTTCCGGAGTTGGTCGACTTTCAAGTACTATGAAGTTTTCATTTTCTTAAAGAACTCCTTAGCTTCTTCATTGCTCACGGGTTTCTTGGGTGGTATCTCGTTGTCCCTATTTTGTTTAGCCTTCCTTAGCTCCTCCGGGGTATGGTACCTCCCCGATCGAGTCATCTTATTGACTTTTCCCACAACTTCTTTCCCTTTGTAAGTGACAACTGTCTTGCTATAATTCCAAGGGACCGCAGTAGGATCTTTCATTGGTACATGTGGTGTGGGGCTGATAACCACATGCTTAGTCAGCCTTGGTGATATTATCGGCCCCTGCGCCACATGTGTTCCCTTCAGTACATACAATCTTGGCATATTCAATGTAACTTTCCTTTCATCAGACTTCTTTAGAGTGCTAAGGACAAACTGTTCTTTCCTCGGGGATTTTGGAACACAAAGAACCAAATTCTTGGCGGGTGCTGGCTCATCTTTCTTTTCAACAGCCTGAGGGACCAAAACTATTTTCTTTTCAGTTTTTTCCAGTTTTGCTGCTGCTTTAGGTTTTGCCTCTGAACTAGCGATGACAACAATGGCCTTCAGCATCGGGTTAAATTCTTTTTCATCACAGATCATACTGATAACTGGCCCGTCATTAAGAGTAGGCAATGGATTATTGGGAGCCTCCTCGTCCCTCAACATAATTCATTTCGCTTCAATTAAGTCTTCAACCTCCCTCTTGAGGGTCTAGCAATCTTTTGTATCATGGCCTACCACCTCCGAGTGGTATGCCATCTAGCATCAGCCCTGTATGTCGAAGACTTAGTATTTGGCCTATTCGGAGCCACATGTTGCAGTAAACCCAATTGGATTAATCTCTGGATCAAACTCGAGTATGATTCACGGGTGAAATGGTTGCTTCTATGAAGTTCTCGGGGACGTGGATTATATTAGGGTGTATTTTGTGGTGGGTGAGGATTATATGGAGCTTGGTATGGACGGTTACTTCTGGGAGGTGGAGCTCGGTTTTGATTGTAGTTTTTTTGGGGTCGTGGGTAGGGCTGTGCATTCATCATCGCATAGGGAGGAGGTTCCACGACATATTCCGCATCATGGTGCGGGTAGTAATGCTGTGGGGTTTGGGGTGGCATATAAGATTGGCTAAATGATCCGCAAGACCCCCTTGAGCTTGAAGCCATCATGGCTCCCTCTTCTCTTTTTTTTCGATTGGCTAGACTTCCCGAGCCATTCTAGATGGCTTGTGCTGTAGCTTTAAGGGTTGCCTAGCTCAATATCTGTCCTGGTTTGAACCCATTTTCAACTATTTCCCCAATCTTTATAGCTTCAGTGAATGGCTTTCCCATGGCAGACATCATGTTCTTGAAATAATCGGCCTTTTGGTCCTACAAGAAAATCGTGACCATCTCTGTCTCATCCATTAGAGGCTTCACGCGAGTAGCCTGTCTGCACCACTTAACAACATACTCATGGAAACTTTCCATAGATTTCTTTTTTAGATTAGATAGGGAGTTATATCTGGAGCAATATCCACATTATATTGAAATTGGTGGACGAAATCTCTGGCAAGGTCGTCCCGTACATGCCAGTAAGTGATTTCCTGGTCCATGGACCATTCAGAGTCAATTCCTACTGGACTTTCTCCAAATTATGCCATTAGAAGTTCCTTTTTCTGCCAGCACCCCTTAGTTGATTGCAGTACCTTTTCGAATGGGCAATCAAGTATCCGTGCCCGTCGTACTTTTCAAATTTTGGAATTTTGAAACTAGCCGAGAAATGACAAATGAACATGTGAAAACATGCACAAGTCGGAGTAGGAAACACTCTTTTGGCCACTCAGGCCCTGCATGTTCTTTAAAATCTTCTCCAGGATTATCATTTTACGAGCCATTTCATCCTGCTCGGGATTTTTGGCTGTTCTTTCCGGTTCAGCCGGAAGCTCACACTGTGGATGTTGTTCACTCGGAAGCTCATACTGTGGATGTTAAGTGTATGCGCCTGGAGTGACATAGGTCATATGTCTTGCTGAAATTGTGGGCCCTGGAATGTGAATGCAGTAGGTTCAAAATATAGCCTGGGCACGGTCGGCTGCGCCGTAGTGAAGACAGGCGTTGTAGAAAACAATGCTGGAGGTACCCCGAAATCATCGCCTTAGGGAAAATTACAGAAGGCATGCTAGGACCGTAAGACAACATTGGAGGGTACCCACAAGGGATGAATAGGTTGGATGCAGGGACGTGGGTAGCCCCACCTACCTTGGGATCAACTCAGGGAACACAGGAATTGCACTCGGCGATCCCCTACCATTAGACCAGGCGTCTCACATTTCCAACACACAGAGACACAAGAAATTATTCTCTTCGGCTTGCTGAGTCTGGTTGTGGAATAGCCGGTGTCGGGCTATCCTCAAGGTTGATAATGTGTAGATTGCTTATGGAGGCCATTGGAACCTTCCCTTTAGATCTTGTGAAGTAGGAATGGGAAGCCAGATTACCAACAAAAAACAACCACCTGAATAGAACCTTACTTAACAGCAAACACCACAACCTTGCTAGTTTTGAAGCATTTAATAGATAGGAAATCGCACGTTGGGGAAGCAATGAAACTGAACAGTTAAACGATTCTACCATGTATTTGCAATGGTCGCGTGTTTCATCCCGAATTTTAAATGTCTATACTCTTTTCTTCCATTTCTCGCTCTCTTTTGATTTTTTCATTTTGCCACTCCTGGTTTTTTTTCTTTTGTCTTTTTGTCAGCCTTTGTTTTTCTCTTTTCTTTATTTGTTTTTCTCTCAATTTCTCTCTCTTTTTGTTGCTATTTTTCTCGAATTAATTATGGCTATGATTGCATCCGATGAAAATTGCCTACGTATTATGATATAGCATGAATCAGACCATTACTTAGTTCAGGGAAATAAAATGAAAAAAATGAAAGCAAAGAAAATTTTGTGGTTTTCAATATTTCATTAATAAAATCTTTTTGGATTTTTCATTACAAGACTCGAAAACATCAACAACTTATTTTACTAGGAAAACATACAGACTCGAAGCAAATACAACAAACTTGAATCTAACGAAGGACAAACAGACTCGATGTGAGAAAAAGTAAACTCCAGACTCGATGACTGAACAATTAAAAAAGACAAATAACTCTCAACTCTGATCCAGGGTCCCAGATGACATCAATTGGTCACGGCGCGGACCCGCCTGCAATCCCACCATGAAGAAACTCTAGGTCGGCCATGACCTTGTGAGTGAGCTTCAGTCATACTCTCACATTTATGACATTTCATCGCAATGTAGTTAACTATTTCTTTGATTCTGAGCTTAGTAGCACCCCGTTCGTGGAGGAACTTCCCAATTTGCTGTTCTCAGACTTCCACTACTTGCCCTACCCTGTTGTTCTAGTTTTGCAGGTTTACTATATCACTTTCCAGCTTGTTGATCAATGCGTAGCAATGTTCCCTTTCTGCTACAAATTCCTTAGACTGCCAACCCAAAGCCTCTTCAATGGCATTCAATTCTTTCCTAAGGGCGAAAACCTCTCCGTCGTGACGTTGCTTCATCTGCTGCGATAACCTCATGCGGTCATTTATCTCCCCTCTTAGTTGACCAATCTTTTACTTGGATTTTCCTAATGCCTTTTTAGTATTTTCAAGAGTGGAATCATAATCTTGCATCTTCTCTAGCAAGCTGGCAATAGTTCTTTGATCTTTCCAGTTTCTGGCCAGCACTTCAGAGGCTTTTTCCATCTATTGAAGCTGAGGACGGAGGGCTTCATTCTCGCGGATCAAACTTTTCTTTTCTCTTTCATCCTCTTGTGCTTGTAAGTCATTCTCAAATTTGAGTTTTTTCAACTTTTATTTTAAGGCATAAATAGTTTCCTGGTATCCCTTTTCCTTTTCACCTAAAGCCAATCATTCTAGGATTTTATCATCAAAGGCTTGAACATGCGGGCCTTTTGGGATCGAGCTCTGGCTCATCATCTACACGAGACCTCTTCCCAAAACACATAGCATAACCTAGATCTATCTCACCTCTTGCAAGATCCGACACCTAGGGATCATCTTTTAAGTAGCGGCAACCATCCCAAATTTGCTGGATTAAAGCTTCGGGGAGTGGGGCTTCTAGTATAGCTCAATTACTTGCACACTCAAATCTTCATCCTCGGGCACTACTTGGTACCTTCCCAATTGTATCAGAACCCTTTGTGGCGCATACGGTTGGACACTTCTCAAACCAAACAACAACAATAACTTTTTAGGGACGACATGTGTATCACCTCTCTTACCAAGAGCCATCCCTAAGTCCACTCAATTTGATTTGCATTTAAAGATCTTCGGTGGGATATCCATGCTTCCACCCCTTCTGGCGAGTTGTAATCTTTTTCTCTTTTCTGGTAACTCCCAATGAGGTTGTTCTTGCTCGGGCCATAGCTCATGAACTTGGGGTGGTTCCGGAAATGCTCAATCAATCACATTTGCAATAAAACATTGCACCCTTTGAAGAACTTTGCCCCAGAATTACACAAAGTCAATGTCGGATAAATGGATGATAGAATGATCGGGGCAAGAGTGTGATGTTATTTGGTAGTGAGGACCTGCACGATCCTGGCTATTCAGGTATCAACTGTCCGCTCCTCTTTTGGGAAGACCATAATTCCCAGAAATGCCTCTATGAAAGAGAAGCGATGTTGAATCTGCCATATATCCTTGTTCTGCTTGTTGTTAAAGCCCTTTAAATGCATTTCAAAACCATTTGACTGCCCGAACTTGGACTACAAGAAGTAGAAAGAACAATACCCTCCGACTACATTGGTCTTTCTGATTTGCTTACTCATATTCAGAATATCGAAGAATCGATGCACATAGAGATCCCTTGGGAATATGAGTTTCTAGTTTCTCAAACCCCTGCCGAAATCGGAATATCCAGCTATCTCTTCTAAGGTGGGCGTAAGCTCAAATTCCGAGAAGAGGAAGACATTGTAAACGGATCCCAAAAGGTTACTAGTGCCTCAATCAAATCGTTATGTGGTTTAGCTATATGTGTGCTTTATTACCCATTCCTGACCATCTTTCCCCAAGTCATACCACCACATCTGAAGCGGAAGTGGAGCCTAGTTTACAAACGTTAACGACGTGTTCTAGAAAATGCTCATTTTGCACCTGTGGATGGTTAAGGTTAGGGTTGACACTAGTTTCAAAAGACAAAACCAATAGACTCTTTTTTGCAAAATAATCTTTTGCAAATTAACCAATTTTAAAGAAAAGTCAGAGAGGGGTGGCTATTTGTGCAACTACGGCCAAGGGAAGGGTGGATATATTTTGCAACTATGGGCCCTTCGTACTTCCAAGGAAATCTTTAAGGTCGGGGGAGAGCATTAGGGTAAAAGTGATTCTCAATTGACAGACACGTTCGTTCTTGTTAGGATATTCCTTCGATAATTTTGCAGATGTTCTAAGGCTATTGCGACAGAATGGCTCAGGATGTAACCGCAGCTGGGTCGCCTTACTTATTTGACCAAACTGGACAAATTTATTTCTTTTTGGTTATATTTTCAAAATTGAGGCCGAACCTATGAAGGTTGCCTATGTATCTCACATCCGGTGAGAATCAGACATGCGTAATTCGTATGGTTTTGTTAAAATAGGGGAAACATGACACTTGAAAATTTTAGCTCATTTTGAAACGGCATTTTTTTTTTCAAAAAATTCGGTAGAGATTCGGGATTTTTCATATACTGGATTTTTTGGAAATCGAATAAATTTTCTCTCTTCTACTTTCTCTCTCCTGCTTCTCATTTTGGCTTTTTCCTCGATTTTATCTCCTATTTTTTAGAAGACGGTCAACATGAACAAATCGAATCAAACAAAATGTAGAGGTAGCACATAAAATGCATCAGGATGATCTTGTAATTTTAGGTACACCTGTCCTAGACAGAGCCAACTCCTGTATTGACCCCAAAGTCAAATGCGCATGATGCAAACAAACGTTCCTACTAGGGATCCGGCATGAGGCTATGTTATTCTAGATTTAGATCTGGGGGAGTGTTTTAGACCTGACTTACCCAAGGAGACAACTCGAGCCGAGCTGGGGGCAATGTATCGGGAGCACGAAAGTCCACCCGACCTAGTTACTGACCCAGCCTCGTTCTAATTGGTGTGACCTCTACCAGAAAAGTGGGTCACGCACACGTGTGCACCATCAATTTAGAAGGCTCAGAAGGGAGGCATGAGAAGACAATTTATACGGTTCAAATAATATCAAAGTGGTAAATGAGCGACAACTAAAACATTAGGCCCACAAACATAGTAATATCAACAATCAAGAAAGCCAAGTATAGATCACATTACAAGCTCAAGTTCTAAATCTTGAATCAGAGACTTGGGGTTCTAGTCCCAAGCAGAGTCGCCAGAGCTGTCATACCTCTTTTTTGTAGGGAAATGAGTTTTTTTAAATTTAAGTGATATTATTGAAATGGGATTGATTTATTTTATTTTTTAAAGAGTCGCCACTCAAAATTATTTAGTTACGGTATTTCGAGTCACAATTTATTTTAAAATCCCAAATCAAGAAAAATTCACTCTGTTTAAATTCAGCAAAACACAGAAGATCGGGTAAAGAATTCTGTTAACCCTAGAGAAGGTATTAGGTATTCCCGGATTCTGCAATTTTAGCGTCGTCTTGCAATCATAACTTGGCTTAGATTATCTATTATTACGTACTTTATAACCTCTGTGCATATTAACCTTTTGCCTCTTTTAATTACTTGATTATGGTGTTATGGAATTATCTTGAAATGAACCACGTATGTGTGAATCTGTTTTGTTCGGTTTCAAAATTATGTCACGCGTATGTGTACATAATTAATAACACTTATTAATCGAGATTGTTTGGCTAAAATCGTGCGGACGCGTACTTTGATTTATTTTGAGATTATAATTATGTTACGCGAACATATACATAATCACAATAGCAAATTAAAAAACGTGCCTAAAACAAATTACACATGTCTATATATTATCTAAACCAATTTGGGATTCATGTGAAGCATAAGGAGTAAACATTATAAGCATGAGGAAATAATTTTAATGGTTCGAACTTAAACGGAGACTAAAACAAAGGTCAATATCTTATTATTATTAGGCTAAAGGGAAAAGCTTTACTGTTAGCCTAAAATTAAACTTGTGAGTTGGTTGGTTAAAAGGGTGGTTATAATAACTGATTAGGCGTGTATGGGTGTTGGGATTGAATTGAGACAGCTTAAGCTTTATGATTTGGGCTCAATTAAAGCCTTGATCACGATAGACTGGGCCGGGCCAGATTGGCCCAACCAAATTACAAGAAATCTCTTGTAGGCTTGAGTCTGGGACTCTTTAATGCTTAATGAGAACATTCGATTGGGCCAATCCAAAATTGGGCTCGCGAAACCAAGCCTCAGGCCTGGTCAGTGTTTGACATTATCCCAAAAAAAAGGAAAGGAATAGGAT
Organism: Nicotiana paniculata; assembly: GCA_005239505.1. NCBI lineage: Eukaryota > Viridiplantae > Streptophyta > Magnoliopsida > Solanales > Solanaceae > Nicotiana > Nicotiana paniculata. The sequence goes on along the minus strand of ML345131.1, from coordinate 31,208 downwards.
ATGGGAACGGGCAACACGACCCGAGCTTAGCTGGGTAAATTTGAAGCAGTTCAAATTAATGACACACAAATAAAAATAAAACTTAACTGACCGATTGAACATAATCAGCCACTTTTGAGCTCATAACAGGAACAACAACTGTTTAATCTATTGAGTTTACTAACTAAAATCAGTGATGAATTGAATTATTATAAGCCCGTTCTAAACTCCTCCTTACACAAATCATCCAGCAAAACAGTCTTCAAATTTTAAACCAAATATTAACATAACTAGATCAGAACATTATACAAGTGAATTTTCTCGTATTTCTTCCTCAAATTTTCAAATCTATTTAAATGTTGCTCAGCACATTACTGCTTGAAAAGGATATTTCTTCAACTTCAATTCAACCTAAAAGTCTCAACTCTAACTCTGTTTTAAATGATCAACCATTATAATATAAAATACTTCCACGATTACTATCGTATGAACACTTATGTTCAGATTTATACTAGTTTTATATGCTGAAATTCCGAATCTAATTCTAACTCGCAAATAAACAAAGAAGAAAATATTTATCAAACACATAAATAACTAACTACTTCAAGGAACATTTATCGAACATATAGTTAATCTATGATTGCAAGTTGATGATATTATAGCATTCAAGTAACTGTTACACGGAAGGAGAGTGAAATGGGTACCTTAACAGCAGTAAAGCAAAAGAAGAAGAAAATAAGTCTGTGACTTTGATAAGCACATCTAGAAATAGGAGTCAGCTACAATTTGATAAAACAGCAACACGCAACAACTAAACAACAATAACCCCAGAATAAGCCCAGATTTCAGTCCAAAATTAATTTGAGAAAACCAGAAGTTAATGAAGAGAACGAACAGAATCTTAGAAACAGCTTCTGAAATATTTTTTTTTTTTGTTTTTCAGATCTGATATTCAATTTGAACCCCAGAGTTTTTGTTCTCAGCTTTTCTTTCAGAGGTGAGTGAGAGAATGAGAGTGAAAAATCTCTATAGTAGTGTGTGTGAGGGAATATCTTTGAAAAAATGCAGATGAATGTCCTCCTATGCGTGAGTGAATGGTTTGTATTATAGAATATTCTTACAGTTGTACAGCTGTCAATTCTGTTATCTCTCTTTCTTTCTAGCCCTTTTTAATTATTGTATTTTAACCCTTAAGTCCCTTTTTGACTTAATTTTACCGTTTTATTGCTCTTTAGTCCTTTTTATTCCCTTCTTGAACCTTCCCAATCAGTTAAAAGAAAGATTCTCTTAAGTTTTCATATTTTCCTTAGCCCTCTCAAGTCCCAGCTAATATCTTCCTTTGTTTAACCTTTCTTTTTATCTCATTATTTACTGTCTTCTAACCAAAATTACTGTTTTCTTTCTCTTAATGGCATTAACTAAAATTAACTAAGGTTGCACTAACAAAAGGCTAACAAACACAACTAATCATGAATTAACAGATAATTAATGTGTTAATTAAACAAATATACCATTAAAGACGAAAACTATCTAAACTTCAGATTCAGCAAATAATTACTTAGAAAGTTAAAACAATTGAGTAGTGATTATCTATTAACCTACGCATACTGTCAAGCGAAACTGAGAATTAACTAAAGATTAATAAATTAAACATGGGATCATCAAATCTAGGGAATGAAAAGGAGAAGAAAATGATTGCCAACAGAAGAAAACATCGTCGGCATTGAAATAGAAACTCCGACGGGTAGGTTATTTCTATACGAGCACTGGCCGAAGTTTAATAATTTTTGACCAGTGCGACATATAGCAATAGCCTCCACGAGCCGCATAGAAGGAGGAAAATGGAGATTAGAGAGGTATGTCCGGTCAACAGTTTTGACCAAATTTCGGTGACCATGAAACGATATGAAATCAACATCAACCGATAGCTTTGAACAAGAGCAATCGGTTGATTTACCGTAAAACAAACCAAAGTTACAAGAGAAATCAAAGAGGGAAAAAACTAGGTTTTTCAAAAATCTCAGATCTACTAAACGAAGAAATTAGAAGGGATTCGGGGATTCTAATACTGAGTTTGGATTAATGACAGCCTGGGTATTATAGGGTGATATTTTGAGGTGGTTTGGAGGCTGGCCACCGCCGTAGGTGATATTCGGCGGTGGTTCCAGGGGAGAGTATGAGAGAGAGTGAGAAGGGTTGTATGTGAGAAAATGATGGAGGTCATTAGAAGGGGTGTAGGCTGTTCGGACAATTATATACGGAATAGGTGGTCAGTTTCTGTCCGTTAGATCAAGCTTGATGGATGGTGGGGATTAAAAGGGGCCAAAACGGGATTGTTTTAGTTAGTAAGGGGTTGAACCCGCTTGTGGGGTGGATTGGGCGAGGGTTTGGGCTGGCTCAATTGGGTCGTTTCAAACTGTTGGCCCAGTTCAGAAGAGAAAGTAACCAACCCTTTCTTTCCTCCTTCTATCAAATTTTGCAAAATTAACCATCTTTAAATTCCATTTCCAACTAGATCTTAATTTTGCATGATTAACCTTTTATCTGTTTTGCCTAATGATTGTCGAATTAACTAATTAGTTGAACCTAAGAATGCAAAACAAAGGCAAAAGCAACTAATGCATTTTTTGTGATTTTTTAGATATTTTAAACTATGCATTTAACGAACAATGAAATCCTAAAAATGCAATTAAAATCCCAGAGTGCCATGGAATGAAAGATACAATAACTTTTTATGATTTTTTGCGATTTTAAAGACGCTTTTTATGATGCAAAATGACTTACTTGATGCAATCAAATAAACAAACAGAATTCCTAAAATTCTTTAAAGCTGTTTTAAATTTTTTTTAGGAGTAATTTTGCATCAGACAAAAATTAAGTGCTCATACTCAGTTAATGGACTGAATTGAAGAGAAGGAGAAACTTAGAGCGAACGAATAATAGAAAAATATGAGTTTGCATAAAAACGTCTTAAACTTTTCATTAGTACGTATAGTACATAACAAGATTTGAATTGTCAGTTCCGATTATTCAGTAACTCATTAATATAATAAAATATATTACCACAAGTACTTATTTACCTTTATATTTCATCTACCACAAGTTAAAATATTTTCCCTCCACAAATAGCATCTTCTTCCTCCATCTACAAATATATGTGTCTGGGCACAATCTCCCATTAATATGAATGGGAGTAGGAATGCATTGCTTCCGCTGACGCTAAAGATGGAAGCAAACGATATTCTTTTGGTAGAAAAATGATAGAACTATATATAGATATTATGCACCAACTATAACAAAACACTGGGTCCGAGTGGACAAAGAAGTTTGTAACTGAGTAGCTATTAGTTACAAAAGTACTTGAACCATCTGAAACTTGTCTATCAAATAGTTCCTAGCATGTCTGCCAGATACATTTCATAGGAAGACGCGGAAGGAACTTTTAGATCTATTATATGATCACACAATTGTCTGTTCATTCCTGCTTTTGCAACTAAGGGTGTGTTTGGTATAAAAGGAAATATTTTTCATGAAACATATTTTCCTAGAAAATGTGTGGTTTTATCAGTTATTTTTCTCTTGTTTGGTTGGTGAATGAAAAATATTTTTCGGAAAATACTTTCTAGTGTTTGGTTAGAGAGTAGAAAATATATATTTTTAAAAATATTTTTTAATGCTACTCTCCTCATCTCCCCTCCCCCTCCTTCCCCAAGTCTCTAAGGACCCGTTTGGCCATAGATTTTGCCAAAATAGTTTTGATTTTTTTTTGACAAATACATGTTTGTTCATAAATTTTATCCATATTTTGGCAAATTTCCAAAATCCAAATCCCAGAGCTAATTTTGGCCCAAAATATTACTTTACATTTTTAAAAAATTGCCTCAAACTTTTGTATTTTATAAAGAGCCCACCATTTATTATTTTGTAACTATGTTGCTTCGTCTTCTCAGTCATCTGATAGTGTATTATGTTGTTTATTAGAAAAACGATAATTTTGTACCAAATTTATTTATGTTCAGAACTATGATTTGCGATAATATAATGAAAGTTATTGATGAAGGCACTGTTGGGTATTTGTGATAGTTTTTAGAACTTGTGGGTATAAGTCATGTTTCATATTTTTTTCAAAAAATAATACTAAGTGAAATATGTTTTGAAAACTCATGTCCAAACACATTTTTGTCTTCAAACCAAGATTCACCCAAATTAGATTTTTCAAAATAAATTTGGGAATCTATATCCAAATGCTAGCAAAAATTCACACAAACCCAAAGGAACTAATGTGTTACTTTACTTTTTTACGCAAAAATAACGTTGAAATTTGTGCTCCATAACTAAAAAGAAATACTCCTTTTGTTTGGTTGAAAAAGAAAGTACTCTTTCTAAAACATGAAAATAAAGTACTCATTTTATTTAAATAAAAGAAAATACTTTTTCTACATCATGAAAAGAAAATACCCATTTTGTTGAAATGAAAGAAAATACTCATTTGTTGAAATAAAAAAAATCTATCTATAACATGAAAAGTGTCACGCCCCGAAAGTCCACCGTCGGACCGTGATGGCGTCTAACATTGAACTCGCTTGACAAGCCAACGTGTATAGCTATACTAGCATAATAATCTCAATTTCACAGGATAAGCTAAAATAATTTGCAATTTATCAGTGGAATAAATACGGTCTCAAGCTAAATAAGGACATCAAAATACAACAACGCGTAAATTTTCCAAAAACCTGGAGTCACAAACTCACGAACTGTCTATAAGAGTGCTAAATACAAAACTGAAAGGAAATACATGTCTGCCTCACAAACTCACGAACTGCCCATGTACTCAGTAAGTGCCGAGCCTAACCTCGGCGAAGTAGTGATGAGGCTAAGACACGAAAACAAAGTGTACTTGTGCAGTTAAATAATATAGCAGAAACTAAACAAGAATACAATTACGGGGGAAAACATGCTGGGGGGGGGGGGGG